>JABUQX010119268.1:32500-77858 GCA_015478945.1 Trachelipus rathkii | reverse complement strand
GTGAGGATGGGCCACGCTATTATATTATGTACTCATTACAATACAAAAATACAATAAACATATAATACACATATTTAAATAAACATCATCACACATATATATTATACACATACACACACATAAGGTATTAATATCTATATATTAATTAATAATATATCCTTTCTAGCCTATATCAGACTCATATATATCGCCAATAATAAAAACAGCCCTGAGATTTATTAATTTTTATAATAAAGGTTAAATTTATATTATTATATAGTCCATTTAATATGGCAAATATATACAAATGAAGAATCACGTTACATATATATATATAATCAAAGTAAAAATATTAAAACAATTTAAACAAAACAAGAAGCAAAGAAAAATATGTAGAAGAATTCACTACAATAAGTAGGAAGCCAGGTGACTGTCTAATTAATTTGATGACTTGGGCCAATTTAAACCATAATTTATAATGAATACTTATTGTGTTCTATTAGTAAAAATGTTTATGGTTGACTCTAGTAATGACAAACAATAATTTCATAATCAATTAGATATACTTCTAATACTGTATATTATATATATATGGAGCTGCATCTACCATGATACTCTGTGATAAAAAATTCAAAAAGTAGCAAATTATTTATAATATATTTATGATATAATGCGATATTCCAATATATCGGAGTAAGATTAATACTCACAGCATGTGGAATATAATCTGGCTAGAAAATAATTCCTTACTGAAACATAGGAAGTATCGCCATAATATTGTGTTTATGAGATAGCATTGGAGTGGGCATAGGTTCAGTATTTCGACTAAATATTAGATATATGTGATATCACAAACTAATTTAAACAGATTTATTTAACTTAGGATTTTAAATTATAACTAAAACTTCATCCTGATTATTACATGCATTGAAGAATAATACATCATACTCAGTATTTGAATGGCCTTTTGGAAGCTTTTGCGTAGGAAGTGATATAGATTACGCTTTAGAAACTAATTATTGTGAGGACTATTAAATTATATTATTTAATTAAATATAACTTAATATATTATATATACTATATAATATATATATATAATTATATATATATAATATATATATATTAATATATAATTAACTATATTGACTAAACAGTAAGAAATAATTAGGTATGTGTAGTACATATATATATATACATAAAGATTACGCGAGAAAAACCACAATATTTAATTATTAAATAAATACAGGTACCTTCTTTAACATTATAGAATATACAATAACCTTTCGGTCATTATAAGGCCATATTTTACTTGGCATTACTCAAAAATACCCCTAGCTATTTGTGAGAGCTTAAACTTTTGGCTCCATAATTAGCATTAAGGTATATTATAGGGCTAACTTAGGGGAGCTACAAAAATCCATTAGGTTAGGTCTATATACTTATGGGGGCTAACAAATATCCATTATAGGAGGGAGGTTATATAATATAGAAGAGGATTATATAGGGCTAAACTTATGGAGCTATTAAGTATAGGTTTAAGGAATAAAGATCTGATTAGAGTTATATAATCATAATATATTAATATATTAATAATATTATAATATATATATATAGTATATTAATTATATATATTATATATATTCTTTACTTCTTATTCTATTGGATTAAAATTTATAATTAGAGATGTGATTATTTATAAATGAGTTCTACTTACTAAATTAACATATTAGTCATTTCTTATATACTATAAGTTTATATACTCAAATATAATCAAAATCAGGTTGAAAAAGATGTACTATTTTATATCTTTATATATAATATATAATAATAAAAAACTAGAAACAAGTTGTACAAGCTATCTTAATAAGCCTATATAAATCACTGAGAGAAGAAAGTAAATTCACAAATACTAACTGACACAATTTTATCGGATACTATCATAACTACAAATATTCGTCACGAGAGCGTCACGAGATCTTCGACTAAGTCTTAGCATATAAGTAGCTGTCATATACCGATCTATCGCTGTTAAATCTATCAATCAAGCTAGCAGAACGGAAAATGAGTTGACACTTAAGGCCTCTTGCGAGAGTCATTTCAAGTCAATACGATGTCTGATTCTCACTGTGTCATGTATGCTATTGCGGGAACCAGTGGAGGATAATATATTGCATCGGTATATAGCCCTACTTTTATACGGTGAGATTATATGATCAGCTTGATTGAAAGCACCTTATTAACATTCCCCAACATGCACACGCGCGAAGGGTTCTCTCGGCGAAGTATACTCCCTTATACATCAAAGCATGAATACAAATCACAAACGCGGTATAAAATTACTTCATCTCGTTATAATTTTCACGAACGATAATGTCTGATGAGTCTAAATTTCTGAACACTCATATATCTCATTTTTGATTTTAGATCACGATTGTTAATGTCAATTCACAACGTTGTAGACACCTCTAATACAGCGATTTCTTAGAGCACATAAGTCTCATTCTACGAATAATATCTCATATTGAATATCTCCTTATATTCTCTCTAATAATGTTTAAGTACTAACTCACCGAATCCTGCACCACTGGACAATTTTATCGAGTACTTATATATATCTATACTTTATTCTTATCATCTATTACGCTATATTGAAAATCTATATATCTTTGTCTGTGCAATATATAATTCAGGCTCTCTTTCGCCAATTTTGCAAAGAATTGTCAACTATTAACCTTATGTTCTCAATTCTTATTACATACTTATATCATGTTAACTATTCATCACCTGTTTAGGCAAATCACGCATCACTTAGTCCTTTTTGTATAATCTAATTATCATGTGTATTCAATATATTAGGCCAAAGTATGTGTGAGGACACTTCGTTCCGCGAGGTGCTCTCAGTACTTCTCTCTGTTTGTCCACTATTTAACTTGAGAGATCTCTCTCCGGCAAGAAATCAGATCTCCCATCTCCAGCCACTGTTTAGTACCATAACATCTACAATTTCTTCTGATACGCTCTCCTTCCTCCGTCAGCTCTCCTCTCTTCTCTCGCTCTCTCTCTCATCTCTCAGTCTCCCTCTCATTCTTCTCCCCTCTCATCTCTCTGCTCTCTTCTTCGCTTCTCCATCATTTTCATTCGCCCTATACTATTACATTTCTCGATCAGCAAACTCTTTATCAGAGAATGCATATCCATAATATCCGGGATATATTTATTACTTATATGGCCTTGTTCATCATTCATCAATGTTCATTTTATTATATAATTCTCTCTGCACACTTTATATATATAGTATATAATATTATATATATTACTAACTTTATATCTATATATCATATATATATTATAATATCTCTCTCTAGTATATAATAGTATATAATAGTATCACTATATATTACTCCCTACTACATCATCCTTATATATGTGTGCTGTGTGTGAGTGAGTGTGAGGTGAAGTGTGTGTGTGTCTTGTAGCAGTGTGTGGGTGTGTGAGATGGATAAACCATTATAAAATAAAAATAGAAAAGGTACGGTAAAAATGTAAGATGAAGGGCGAAAAAACTGTTAAGGAACAGAAAGGAATCAGTGAAAACATAGGTTTTATGCTCGGGGGCAAATATTCTTTTCCTTTATTTTAGAGAGACATTAGTCAGAAACAAATAAAATCACCTCGAAAATAGTCATTTTAATCTTTTTCTAATCTCCTCTTCAAACTAAAAAGAGAAATGTTCTAAAAACCTCTAAATTTATTTCTTCTTTTTTTTTTTTTTTTTTTAAAGTTACTTTCTTTTTATTTAATATAATCTTTTGCAATTGATTTAGAATGAATGAATTCCAAGATTTTTTTTTTAGTCCGATTTTACTGAACTTTGTCTTAAATGGAACTCTCTCCTCTCTCTCTCTCTCTCTCCTCTCTCCTCTCTCATCCGTACCTAAGAATCATCACCATCTGTCGTAGCTCCTTAATCCTCACCTCCTCCTCTCTGCGTCTCACACTGCGGGGCTACTATTACGACCGCTTCCTAGTCCCTCGCCTAGACTCCGCGGCTCTCTCCTCGCGCGTCACGGTCTGTGCTCGCGAACTACCAGAAAATATGCGTCGGTCGCGTCTGCGATCCACGCGTGCGAGAACGCTACCGAAATTAGGCGACTCTGCACAGTGTCGGTCATCAAAAAATACGTTTCGTCGCGCTCCTTTTGTTTCCCGCATCACTCTCTCCTTTTTGAAAAAGAAAAAATGAAGTGATATCGTTTACCACTTATTAAGAATTCTTTTATTCGGTAGAATAAAGCAAATCATATTATCTTATTCTATTCATGCTCTTGTCCTCTATACCACTATACATTCACTTCTTTAGTCCTACAGAACATATGTTTTTCTTAAAAAATCTTTATATCAATTAAATTTTCCAAACACCAATCTCAAAACTCTCTTAATTGCGGTACAAATATTATCTCTCTCTCTTCTCTCTCTTCTCTGCCCTCTCTCTAATTAGAGATTTTACTTTTTATTTGACCTTTATTCTCAACTCTAAAGAGAGTCAATCTTCACTATCCCATCTATTATTACACAGCACTCACTCAGTTTGAATAAGGAATCTTTTAATTAATTATACTATTACTATTAAGTAATTTATTACTATACAATACATATTTCTGCTGGAAATATCATTCTTTAACTAAATAGTTTCTTATTAATATGAGAGTTATTTATTTAGTATTTCAATAGCTTCTACTAATTTTCCTCTCAATCTTGAAGACTAAAACAAACAACATAACGTTACTAAATAATTATATAATAATTAATATATATTATTTTTCTACAATCTCAAAAGACACCATTACGGGAGTTAATTAACACAAGCATACCTGAGTTTGTGGTAGAGCTTATGAGTGTAAATATCGTTAGAGAATGATTTTCAAAATGAAATATCATATTATTACTGTAAAGTTAAAAAATATAGGTATAAGACTTTCACATAACCAATGCGACTCGCAGTTTGAAACGGAAAGCACTCCTGATACGTACTCCGATTAGTAAGAACAAATATGACGTGAAGCAGATCCCTATTGTTTGAATCCTGCAGGCGTTCGAGGGCCTTGTGCCAAGAAGTATGGAGATTTTTCTTAATAGCACTATTCTATCCATTTGAACCGAAATAGATGCGCTAAAGATAAGTTGGTGGAACATTAAACACACACAGGGCACAGCAGCATCTCCCAAAAAATAATTCATCACCAAGGCACAGGCACGAGAGCAGCACAGCAAACACGATCATTCAAGAACACACAAGCAACCGCTTAAATAGCACAATGAGAAGCTGAGCACCATCACGGACAAGCGAAACTAACAAACGCAGCAACTCCCTCTCGCCAAGAGAGCATCTTTCCTTTTCAGCATAATCAGAATTTGTTGAACTTGTTGGTTGAACCTTTGTTCTCATCACACAAACATAAAAAAAACTATACACAATATAATTCTTCTTGATCCCGCCATTCACTCTTACTACACACCTTTCTTCTCGCCGAAAAGAAAATATTTTTAGTAATAAAAATCTGGTGGGGATAGTTTTTTGAAGGCGAGCAGCCTTAAAACCCTGCTTTTTAATTTTGAGGCAGCAATCTTTTGACAAAGGTTAACTATGAGAGATTCCTCTTGTCCTTTCCAATGTAAAACAACGAACATTGAGGGGAAGGTGATTATATATCGATTTTGGTGCAGAAAGGTAATTTATTATGCGAGATACTCACATAATATATTAAATTTCTACCATATAATATAATTATATAAGAATAAATATATAAATATAAATTTTTTTGTAAAAATATAGGAATAATATATTAATACTTAATTATAGTATTTAAATATATCTAAAAAAAAAATCATTTGTGAAGGTTAACTAACATATTATATAGCTATAATGGAAGATGTGACGGAACGTTAGCGTGAGTAACTTGCGAATAGTAGCGGGCGTAGAGTGAGTTTTGTAATTGTGATTACCTTAAAAAATAGGTGCTGAGAAGTAGAGCGCTTAGCAGGACGTACGTTTTTCATATCATACGTTACTATAAGTATGGATATGCTTATTGAGAAAATAGGTGCGGCTTAAGCGGGATCATAAACCTACCTAAATAAATGTATAAGTCGGTTGATGTGCCCATACAACCTCTGTCACAAATTATCCCAAACGAAGGCACAGAAATTAGAAGCTGTTTAAAAATTAAAAGAAGGTAAACATAGTTCGAATGCTGATTGTTCAGCATACTTTATTATTCAGTTGGAAATGTTAGTTTCCAAACACAATTTTCTTTTGGCGCAGCTTTTAATGTGATAATGAACTCTGAATAAAAGGTATTAATGATATGAAAGTTAATAAGCAAAAAAATTATCTTTTTAACAGCAAGATTTAATGAAGAAGGCAAAATGGCGCAATTTAATAAATCATCTAGCGCTGGACATCTATCCACCACGTCCTCAAACGCGCGCGCAATTAGAAATAATAAATTTTGTAGTATGTGATCGGGAACGGGGTTGGATCTGTCCAAAAAGGTTAAATCCCATCTTGTGTTACTCAAAAAAACTTGTGGTAAGCGGCCTCAAAAGATTTTTAAGATGCTGGTTTGAACAATTGGTCAATTAATTTATCTTTAATAATATATTTTGACGTGCAGTTTAATATAACGACAAATTCTGAAATGGAAGAAGCCTGTCTATGTAACTTTTCCAATAATATGATTTTGTGAAATCAGCCTCTTTAAAGATCATTTGGATTATGTGATAAGTTGGAGAGCTGATCCAATTTTTCATTTTTCGAAAAAGGCAATATTAAAAAATCAAGATCTCCTAAACACACACCCGATCCTACATATCTAATTACAAATTGAGCTCCTGATATTGATCAGCTAATATAATATAAACAATTCCAACTAAATTTTCCCAATATATCCCTTAACATAACATTTGGAACAGTGTTTGATTCAAAAGATATGTCAATTTTATTATTTAACTTCTGTGACTTTATTCTTCTCTAATGTATTGGTTCATGGCTCTTGTCCTCTACTAAAATGGGAACATCTTAATGAGTCTAGATCATGTCAAAAATCTTTCTGGTCTTTTTCTTTATATCGATTGCAATAAAAAAAATTATAATTCTTGTTAAATAGTTTATAAAACATTATACCATATACTATTACAAGTTTATTGTTATATATTGAATATCGTTGTAATGTATATATTATTATTTTATGAAATATATTGATGATGGCTCATATAGACACATATTTATCATCATGGCTTATACTATTTTAATATCAATTTTAAAATAATATTTAATGATATTCCTATGTTATTTAAATTATAAGAGTAGTTAATTAGAAATGTAATTATTACTATGGAAATATCTAATAGTCTACAATTATATTACAATGAGAACCATTCTTAATCAAAAATGATGCATTATAAAATAACGTAGGTTCATAGTAAGCCAAAATAAGGGAATTTCCTGGCATTCCAGTATCTATATGAACTTATCCAACGTTTAAACATACATTCTTCTTCAAATATCTTATCTACTGGATTCTGTCTTTCCAATATGATGGGATGTATGCATCCGAAGCACCACAGCCCAAGTGTTAGATTTACAGACGGTGGGTGATCGAATATTGATTTGTAGCCACACGCGATAAAAAGAGCTTTCAGTAAAAAAAAAAGAAACAAGCATAAAAAATAAAAACAATAAATTAAAGCAATAATTACAACATTAATAAATAAATAAACTAATATAACAACATGGACCTCAAAAATAACTATAAGCTATCGAGTTTATAGATAAATGTTATTTCAAATGGAAACAACCAGTATATATTGAATAATCTTTTAGTAAACATTTTATATTTATTAAAATTCGAGGCAGAACTTGTTATAAGCATAAATAAAAAGCAGAGTGAAAAAAAATCTCCAAAATCAAAAAAAAATTTCAAATTCAAAACTTGAAAAATTTACGTCATTATAAACTTAGAGATAATATTATTATAATATAATACTTCAGAGAGTTTCATTATGTATCTGATCATTACACTACCTATATTTATATATAATTTTTTTTTTCTATATTTAATAACATATTGACTTTCGTTTTATTTTTGCAACAGGTTAAATTTAGATTTTTCATACTAACGGTGGGGGGAGAGTCCAGGAGTGGCCAATTCACGATATTTTTGAGTAGGCCCTGTCAAAGATAGAAAACCACTGGACGCGTGGACAATAAAAATTGATGCGCAAATATTCTTATTTGCCAAGCGTGGGAAGATTAAATTTCATAAATACGTTGATCCATTATGAATACTAGCCTTTGTTAAATTTTATTATTTTTTAATTTTTATTTATGTATTTATATTTAATTTATTTATTATTGTTCAACAACACTCAATTCTTGGAAAACAATTACTTGATTTCTAAAATTCTCAAAATAGAGGAAATATCATACACTATAAGTTTTCACAAAACATAGTTTTATTTTTTTTATCCTATATCTTATTAATAGACTAAGATAATCATGTTAATCCACAATATATTTTATAGTCAATCGTTCTAATATAAGAGATGTCAGTATACTATATAGCGAGTTTCATTATTCAATTTCTACTATAGGCATCTATTTAAACATTTATAGCTTATATTATTATTCAAATGATATTATATAGGAGAACTTTTCCCAAAAAATCACTTCTAGAAAGCAGTAACTTTTAATATCAGTATATAACTATATAGTATAACTTATATAGTATATAATTGCCCATCTACATTAGGATACTAACAATATGAAGAAATAATAGTTCACATACATTTTGTTATTTTAAAGTTATTTAGTAAGAAAAAAGATATGCTAGTGAAATAAAGAAGGCTGGTGTAATAATACAAATAAGTAATAGTACTAGGTCAAACTTGAGTATAAAAGATACTAATTAGTGTAACAAAAAAAATCAATATGGGTTTTAATTTAGAAGTTTACTAACCGTAAATATACAAACTTAAACCATTGAACCCTATATACTAATGATTTCATGGATTGAATTAGAATGAAAGTGATCAGTAAATATATATATATACACTTACACTATTAATACTATTACATTAACTTATAACTTAACTATTATAAGCACTTAACTTTATAACTTATAACTATTAGCTTATATAACTTATACACTTAAGCTTATACTATAACTTAAACTTAATCTATACTTAAACTTAACCTTAACTTAACCCTTATACTTAATACCGATAACTTAACTTAAATACTTACTTAAAACTTAACATTATAATTTTAACTTAACTAATAAACTTAAAGCACTTAATCTATAACACTAATTTATTAAATAACTATAAACTATTAAACTTAAACTTAACTTAATCTTTAAGATCATATAACATACTTAAGCTTTACCAATCATAATTTAATATGAAATAGAAAGAATAACTTCTGTTATAAACTTATAACTTTAAACTAACTTAACTTAAGGCTTAAACCTTTAACTTAACTTACCCCCATAGATCCTTATAAACACTCATAACTCATAAACCAATATCCTAAACTCTTAAATATAATAAATCTAGCACTGTTTGAGAGAGCGAGTCAGAGAGAGAGTGAGGAAGTCGGTTTATGTAAACATGTGGTCAACTCCTAATTCTCTGTTAATCTAAAGGAGCATATATCATATTGCGAGATTGCGAATCACAGTCGTTGAGTGAGACCAACCAAAATAATATTGTTCGAGCGCGACTATTCCTTATTCATTATCCTCGTGCGAGAATCCGATTTTAACTATTTTAACAACTTTCGCTCCGCCGGTTAGAGTTCCGGACAGCACTCGAAATTTTGATATGATGTTTAAATACAAGCTTGCTGCAACTCATCCATGCTCTATTCAAATCTCTCCGTCCCAATTTTGCGATCTCATTTCAATGGTATCTTTAACTATATCTACGCACCATTTCACAATGGATGACATTTTATTGCCACGTCAATGTTCTCCATATAAACAGAACCGTTGTCAAAAAACTTGCCAAGGCCCAAAGATTATTTATTTTTTTTGTAGCGGCGGGGAAGTTGGGCGAAGGATATTGTGGGGAGAGGGAGATGTCTCTCGCGCGAGAGAAATGGGGGGTTTAAGGACTTAGCGAGAGTAATATATTAATACATTTATCATATATTATACTTATTTTTGAGCGAGTTATAGTGGGAGAATTTTTCCCTATAACGCGGATATAATCATTTTGGATCTCACCTGAGAAAAATAAATAAGGTAAAAGACGCCATGTTGGTATTTGATTTGAATTTGAGTATGTGTGCGGTAAGTATTACTATTCTCTTTGCTTGATGTTTTTTTATTAATGAATTTATTTTGTTAAATATTTTCACAGTTTTTATTTTTCTTGTTATTGTAATTGAATCACAACATAATTTATTATGTAGTTTATCACAACCTTACTGATTTTTCGAAGCATCGTGTAAAAAAAATTATATAGAAAAAAAATATTCGGTCTAATAAAGAATAAAATAATCGTTGCCTCCTACGTCAGTAGCTTATAATTTATATTTAGTAAAGTAAAAAAATGTTTCTAAATTATATATTAATAATTTTTTTATTTATTAATTTATTACCATTATTATTATGATTATTATTCTGTTTTTAAATAAATTCTTCATAAATAAAGCGCAAGGAAGAATATTATTGGTCTTTATTGTCTAGATTCTCTCTTATCATTGTATCCGTCAGTTTTTTAAATTTGCAAATTTTTCATTATAAGAACATAAGAAAGATTCTATAAATAAAATAAAAAAACATGATTTCCATCGAGGCTTTTCAAGCCACTTCTGGTCAAACCGCGGTAATTGGTTTATTAATTTGCCCTCTTAACTCAAAAAAAATCTATCTCCGTTCGCATTTTATCTTCTTTCTCTGTTTAAATCATTCGATCTCTCTCGTCTAATCTCTCTATCTATCTCCATAGTCTCATCTCTACACTAATTCTATCTCTCTATACTCGTCTTATACTATATACTATAACTCTCTACGATCTATCTATTATAATAATATCATATAATATATATACATCTATTACTTCATAATCTCTCTTACTATATAGTATCTCTAATCTTATCATCTCTCTCATCCGGTCTATCGTTCATCTAATATAGGTCCACACCAAAAATAAAGTGGATTTATAATTAATTTGGTAGGCCCTGCTCACGGAACCCGGGAAGTCGGATTAATAAAAAAAATATTTCCTCTGTATTCCAGCGCGGTAAACACTACACGCTCCACTATGATAAACGAGCATCAAAACATCCACGTATTCCGCGCGTAAAAATATCGATATCTTTGTTTTACCATATTTACGGGGGCTCCGAGCCGGACGGGGGACAGCAGGGGGACGAAAAGTCTCCCCCCCCCGTCGTCAACTGGGAGGCTAGAACCGGCTTCTGTACATCTTTGGGGAGTTTAGTAGCACTGTAAAGTCCATTAAGAAAAAGTTAATATAAAATATAATAATATACTATATTTATATAATATATCAAATATATATTATTCTATATATTAATATAAATTATATATATATAATATATATATATAATTTAACTTATATATATATATAACCTATATATATATATATATATATATAATATATTATATATATATATATATATATATATAATATAATATAAATATTTATATTATCTTATA
This sequence comes from Trachelipus rathkii, assembly GCA_015478945.1. Lineage (NCBI taxonomy): Eukaryota > Metazoa > Arthropoda > Malacostraca > Isopoda > Trachelipodidae > Trachelipus > Trachelipus rathkii. The sequence continues at coordinate 66,132 of JABUQX010119268.1, read as the reverse complement.
TATAACTAAAGAATCCCCTAGGGTAGAACGCAAAGATGACAGAGTCCGGGTCTCTCGGCCTCCTGGTTGACGAGGGGAGGACTTTCGTCCTACTCTGTCCCACGCGTGGGCTCGAGCCACCTATATGTAAAAAAAATCGAATAATATCGATATTATATCGATCGTCTTATTTACTATCATGGAGAAGGTAACCTGTCGAATTTTTTTTTAATCTGCCTCACCCTTGCCGAGGGCACCAAATAAAACCTTTCTTATATTATGTATTCTATATTATATATATATATATACTATAATATAATATATATTAATTATATATTATTATATAATATATATATAATATATATATATAAACGTGATCAGGTAGAAAATTTCCGAGCAGTAAAAAATTCTGCGGGATCAACTCGCGCTTTTTCGCGTACCACTTTTTGTTTGTGAATATATATAATATATATTTATATATAATATTATGATATAACTAATATATATATAAATATATATATAAAATATATATTATATACATATAATATATAATATATATATATATATATATTATATATTATATATATATAATCAGTGGCGACTCCAGTAACTTTTTAACCTGGTACTCTCTCTTCTCTCTCTCATCTCTCCTCTCCCCTCTCCTCTCTCTCTAGCACACCCTACTCTACATATATAATCATAACTATATATACAACATAAAAATATATAATATAATATATATTATAATATTATATATATATATAAATATATTATATATATATATATATATAATAGAAATATATATATATTATATTATATATATATAATATATTATAATAAATATAATATATAATATATATAATATTACCTTTATATATATATATAAAGATTAATATATATATATATATATAATATATTATATATATAATAATAAATTATTATATTTATACCTCGTGGTAATAATGTTTATTGTGCGAATCGAATTATATAGAAAATTATAATATCATATATATATAATAATATTTTTGTTTTTTTTCCTGGTTTAACTAATAATATATATATTATATATATAATTATCATATATATAATGATTTATTCTCATATACACTATATCTATATATATATATATATATACTATATATATTATATATATATAATATATATATATTCTATACCGTATAATTATATTTAATATATAAATATAATTGTAATATAATTATTGAGTAACAAAACTATATAATATAGTAATATTACTAATATATACCTATAATATACTATAGAAATTAAATATGATAATTAAATACTTTGACCTAAATTTCCATTAAAAAGCATTTTTTTCTATTATTTAAACACGTTTCTAATTGTTGTATTATTGAAAGGGAGATTCTACTTAGTATTAACCTTTATAATATTTTTCAGTTACCTCTTGTTTTTCTTTTATAAATTGTTTTTTAAAAAAGTATAATGAAATTTTAGCAATATTTTTTTATCTTATTTGTTTTATCTTATTAAATAATAATTTTTTTGTGTTAATAAAAATTATTCACCCACAGTATTTAAAACATATCATATTATAAACATAGTATTTTTAAATAAACAATTTTAAAATACTATAAATTTCACTAAATGATATCCGCCAATTGCTTTGGGTACGAAAATTAGTGGATTCATGTATTTTTTAATCAGTCTCACTCTGGGATTCAATGTTAAAGCGGTTAATTTTCAATTAGACTGGCTAATTCTTTTTCCCTTTTTCCCGTTTCATTTCACAAGATTGCTATTTGCTATCACACACTCATGGTTTAATGATTCCTCCTCATCACCTGTCAAAGATATTTTTTTATGCTCTTTATTTTTTAAAATTCCTGAATTTGTTTTTTGTATTCATTAAAAAGGTTCTTTTCAATTATTTTAATGTTAGGACAAATTCTTTTTTTTCATAAAAAGTATTTCTTTAAATGTAATTTTCGCAAAAAAGGTAAGAAAATAATTATCGTAACATTAAATGAAAATAATGCAAAATAGATTCGTTTTCTACTAAATTAATGTCAAACTCGTGCCTGAGCACGAGTGGGCCAGGAGTCCGCCAGCCCATTTTTGGGAGATGTTGCACTCCATATACGTTGCCTTCGTAGTGTGTGTGTGGGTGTGTGTGGTGTGTGTGTCAGTGTAGGTGTGTGTGTTCCAGTGAGCGGTGTGTGTGTTGGTGTGTGTGGTGTGGTGTGGTGGTGTGGGGGTGTGAGTTGGTGTTGTCAGTGAGCTGGTGTTGTGTGTGCAGTGAGTGGTGTGGTGTGTGTGTGTGGTGTGTGTGGTTGGGTGTGTGTGGGGTGAGTGTGTGTGAGTGTGTGTGTGGGTGTGTGTGTGTGTGTGTGTGTGTGTTGGTGTGGTGTGTGTGTGTGTGTGTGTGTGTATGTAGGCCGTGTCGGTTTTCTGAAGTGCACACTAGTTATACTGATGGAGGAATAATTTATTAATCGATCTCTTAAAACGTTCCCTCTGCATAAAGTGCGAATGAATATAATTACAATTTAAATATAATATAATAATTAATATTAATATATAATATATATATATAATATATATATATATATATATATATATTATATATAATTATAATATATTATCATATATATATATAGTTTATATATAATTATTAATAATTAATAATATTATTAATATATAACTTATATAATGTATATATATATTAATATATTATATATATATAATATATATATATATATAATATATAATAATATATATATATTATAATAATATATATATAATAAAGTCGTATTTTATGGGATTATAAAAACTTATTATATACTATTATATAAATAAATAGAATATATATATAAATATACTTATATAATATATATAATATATATAATTTTATATATAGAATATAATAATTAATAAATATATATATATCATAATATATAATATATATATATTATATATATAATATATTATATAATAACGAACAAAGGTATTAGAAACCACTAAGAACATAAACAGGGGAATGAAAATTCTTTAAAAAAAATTAAGAAGCTTTATGTTTATCCGAGACTTTAACTCAGTCTCCTCCTAAGAACTAACAATGAAAAATAAATTTAATGTAAAAAAATAAAAACGTAAAATAAAACGTAAATTAAGACAGGTAAGAGTATAAAAGGCGACAAAAAATTGATTCCTTTTTTTTTTTTTTTTAAAGAATGATAGATGAGAATTTAAGTTTTTTTGAGATTGTTACCTAACTTGTAATTGAAGCAAAAATTAAAAAACCCTCAGATATAATTGAAATTACACTAGTAAGATATGAAAAAAGATTTCCAGTAAATTGATTTAAGATTTTTTATCTGTAGATTTAAAAATAAAAAAAGTTTGCGCCTTCCCAATCGACGATCAATGAATCATTTTTGAGAATAAATGCCTAAAAAATGGCAGTTACTTCTCGTTTCCTCTTCTAAACGTCACTTTATATATTATAATATATATATATAGTATATATAATATAACTATATTATATATATATATATATATATATATTATATATATAGAATATATATATATATATACTATATATATATATTTATAATATATAATATTACTAGTATATATATAAATAAAATAAAAGTAATTATATTGCTATAAAATAAACTTTTGTTTTAAATTTTTTTGTGAAATCAATTACAAAATCCTATGTGAATATGACATCATAAAATTAAAAAAATAATTTTGCGTTGTTGTTGGTCGTTTGTTTGTTATGTTGTCCGTTGTTTTGTTCGTTGTCTATAATACTTTCTCGTTGTCTCTGCTGTAAATAATTTTTAAAATTTCCTGTATTATTATTTTTCTTGCTTTTTTATATTCATTCAAATTTTTTATATATAGGCTATATATATATAATATATATACTAACTTAATACTATATAATATAAATATATATATATATAATATTATAATATATCATATATATATAATATATATATATTATTAAATAATACTAATATAATAATATATAATATAAATATTATATATATTATATATATATATATATATCTATATAATATATATTATATATATATATATATATATATATATATATAATAAATATAATATATATATATACATAATATAATATATACACACACATAAATCTTATGTTAATTTTAAATTTTAATTTTTTTTATTGTTTATCGTCCATAACTGCCGATGCAAAGGGTAAATTCCTGATGGTATTCCTGTCAATTAAGTTATACTGTTGGTATTCCTGCTCGATTACGTCATTGTACAGATATATTATCATGATTATACCATCTTCAATCTGTCCCCCACTTTCCAGATATTGTGCCGAAACTCTTATCAAATTGAGTGAATTTTAATGGTTAATATTACTTTAAGAGTAACAATTTTCGACCAGCGACTCTTATTTTAGTGCTTTTTGCCTCTTTCACTCCTTTCCACTACTTTGTGTGTGTGTAACGCGCGATATGAACCGAGCTGAAATAGGTCACGCAACACCTTCCACACTTTGTGTGTGTAAGCGCGATGGCGAGCTGACGAGGTCACGCCTTTAAGAGATAGAACCGAACGGAAATTCTCTTTGTTCCAAGTGAATGAACTTTTTTGTAAACAAAACGCAGGTTTTTTACCTACCTTCGTCTTCTTGTTTATTATTTTTTTGTTGTACTTTTTATTGTCGTTGTTGTTGTCGTTGTTGCTGTTGTTGTTTTTATTATTGTTGCTGACAATAAAAATAGTGAAATAATAACACTTCGAATGTTGTTTGTGAGTATAATGTTTAGACAGTATTTAGTCTTCTGCCAGGAATAGATGATTTTCCCTCTTCAGTCTATTGTTTTTAACTGTAAGAGATGTGAGTAGATTCTTAACAAAATTGCACAAAAAGAGCTAACATGGCGCTATGATTGGTTACCTTGTTCATTAAGCTCTGATATCACCTTGGATAATCCTCCTATTTGTATTTTTTTTTACGTTCAGAAAAGCATTAATGATTAATACCTCACACTTGTGTAAACAGGATTTTTTTTATGGGGGACTGAATTTTCCAGAGTACAACTGTTTTTCTGTTTTTATTCATTTTTTCCTGATTTTATTTGAAAATTGTGATTTCTTCAAATTTCAGCCCCTAAGTGGGTACGCCACTGGCACCTAGCGTCAGGAGAGTCATCTTACTAAAAATGACTGATATCTGGCACTGGCACCTTGCGTTAGGAGAGTCATCTTGCTAAAAATGACTGATATCTGGCTGCATATCTTGTATCTGAAAGTACGAAAAGTCTTCCAGCACGTAAAGGTAACATGCGAAGCTTTCGTTGATATTTCAAGGAATAAAAATGGTCTGATCACTCTGTTCTCTAACATACTATTCCAGACATTCTATTTTGACCTGTCCTTAACGTTATAAATAGTGTGTAGTTTTTTCGAGCCTCAGGGTGTCTTACATTTGCATATTTACGCTCTTTCACATTTGAAAATTTCATTCAGCAGAAAAGCTATTTTTTTTTTTTTAAGAATATTATTATCACAAGCATAGTAGTTGCAAAACCTTTACTAGCAATATTATCTTGTGGTGTTTAATATTTGTGACGACGCATTTGTAACATTTCTTTTTCACTTAATGAACAGTTTTATGAGAGATTCCTTGCTCAGATTTGTAATGAATTTCGTGGATTCTGAGGAATCTTATCTTTTGCTAAACACTTCCAGAAGTCATTTAACTTTCATACTCATACGCGTCCTACATCGAGTTTTAAACTCAAGTTGAATTTCGTTATTAGATTTTATTACAATTAATTACTCAAAGCAGTGCTCCATTTCTTGAGAATTTATGGCAGCAGAATAAAAATAAGAAGGTTTTTGTTTTGGTATACAAATTAGCGCTTCCTACCGATCATCGTTAGTATTCATCAGCGCCATTCATTCATAAAACATTACCAGAGTCCGTTTCTAAAGTACCCTGCTCATAACTTCTTTGGTGAACAGCTAAATTATTTTTAATTTTTAAAGCTGTTAATATCTTTTACGTACTCGCTGTACATCATATAATAATTATATATTCCCACCCCACAAACTGGGAGAGAAAAGGAAGGATCAAAAAGAAAGAAAAGCAAAAGATTAATATATATATATATATATATATATTATATATATATATATAAAATCAACATTATATAAATCAAAACTAATATGACAAACTATATATATATTTATATAATATATATATAGTATATATATATATATATATATATATATATATTTATTATAATTATAATATATATATATAGATAATAATATACTATATATATATATGTCTATGCCACCATAGTTAAGGTATATACGGAATAGTAATTAATAACCTTATATTAAATTATAGTATATAATAATATTACAACATTATTACTATTAAACATCAATTTTGCATGAAGTAAATAGATAAACTTCACCTTAGTGGTCACTTTTCCTTTTCTCAGTGTTCATCTTTCTCACGACTATCCCATGATCACAAGAAGCATAGATACTTTGTGTGCCCACTTTGTTGTTCATTTGTGAATATCATACGTTATGATCATAGGTACTTTTATATTTTCATATTTATCTTTCTTATGCACTAAATAACCAATTGGAACTACACCGTATTCATTCTCATATTGGAACATGGCACACTTTAAACTTCTTTTCGGACTTTCGATGAATAATCTTATTCATTGAGATTATATTGTGCTGCACACATTACATTCAAAAGTACTTTATTATAAAAGTAAATATAATCTTTTTTCTTAGCAATATTGTGCAACAATTTTCTTTTACTATCGCTATAAATTGTCTGTATCAGATGAACAATGAACTATTTTTATTTTCACGTTAGTAATTTAAAATTAAAGTTTTATATTACAACTATATTACATATATGACATTTGAATCTCTATACATATTTTTCGTGCCGTGATAAGTATTTATTTTTTTAACTATTTCTTAATTATATAGATATATGATAGGTCCGGATTAAAACGATAACACTTTGTATTTGAGTAAAAAATATACAAAAATACAAATTTTCCATGAGAGAAATAACTTTCAGATTATATTTTATAAGTTAATAAAATAATTTTTCATAACAATAAAGTCGAAAAAAGCTAAATAATCTCCTAGTAAAATATAAAGTATTGCGGGCTAATTTTGCTAACTGAACTCACTTTGGGTACAACCAAGCCCCATCCAACCAGGATTACATTCACAGAAACCATCGTTGCCTCTACAAGAGGCATGATTACGACAATGACAAGTCTGAAGGCAGCTGTAACCGAATTTGCCTGGCGGACATGGTTGGGAACAGTCATCACCTATCCAACCAGCGTAACACAAACATTTTCCTGAAAGGGGTATTAATATATTATAGTGCATTTTCAAGTATAATACTTTTAGAAACTTTCTTGGCAACAAATAGAAGAAATATAATAGCAAAAATTTTAATCCAGAGAAAAGTATTACAAATGATATTTTAATTAATTTATATACGTGAATCTATGAAACAAGATAAACCCAGAAAAATAAAAAAGAAAAAAAAACTTTAAAAAAAAATAAATAAAAAGATATTAATATTTCAAAATCAATTAAATTCACAGGCCTTTTATAATATTATAATAAATTTTTTTCCCTGGTGGTCTTTTTTTAATATTAAATTTTCATCACAGAAAAGAAAACTTAAAACTTAAATTTCTGCATATTTTTTACAAATATCGGTGTCTTTACAATCAATCGATAATTAATCAAACCCTATATGTCGCACCTTTTTTATAGTAAACGAGTGTGTATTAAGATGGTTTGAACATATGGAAAGCAGGCTTGGGTTCAAGTACATTTTGTCAAGTACAAGTACTTGTACTCAAGCCTGATGGAAAGGATGGATGATAGTCGGTTGGTTAAGCAGATGCATAGTGGTGAGTAACTTGAGAATCGACGGCCACATAGCAGCAGTACCGAGGAAAAGAGTGTATTGAGTCAGTAAAGAAATGTCTGATGGAAAGAGATGGGAGTATGGCAGAGACGAGAAAAAAGCCTCATAATAGGAGTGAATGGCGGTTTTGTGAGGGGTTAAGGTTGTGGGTCGCCTGGTCCAAGGGATGAACCCTACATTGCGAACATACCACAATAAGAGTCCGTCGCGGTCGTAGTTATAGGGGGGAGGGGCTCTCCTTTAGACTTACGTCATGTTCTTCTACTACTTTTGTTTCCGTCGTGTCATGTTGCGCGATTTCACCCTCAATCTGAAGAAAGGAGGTAGATGATGATGATGTAGATGATATAATAAACGTAAACGCTGAAAGCTAACGCTAATGAAATGACAAAGCGTAAAATATTTCTTTAAACTACATTGTAATTAAAACTACTAGTCCCTTATTAAAAAAGTCATTTACACTCACAAAATCGAACATTTCTTAATTCATAAATCGAACATTTTTTCATTTGCACCATTTTTAACTGCTAGATTAAAACCCTTGAATTTTTACCTTAAATTGGCACTGTTATTTCAGTATATTTACGTATGAAAATATAATCATTTATATTCTTACCAGTTTCGGGATTGCAAGGCCAATCATGGTTGCATTTGCAAGGTTTTTCACAGTTAATGCCCCATTTTCCTGGTTCACAAGTTCTGTCACATCTTTGGCCTCTCCAACCGGACTTACAAATACAAGCTCCTGTAGCGGGGTCACATGATCCTGTACCTAAAAATATTAATAAAAAATTTTGTATACACTTTCACCATCAGTCACGGGCATAGCTCTATTTCAGGGAAGTGCATAATAATAATAATAATAATAATAATAATAATAATAATAATAATAAAATAGATAATTAAATAAGTATATAAATTATAATTAATTAATCAAGGATAAATAGCTAAAATATAAATAATAAAAATAATAAATAATAATAATAATAATAATAATAATAATAATAGCAACTTGATTATTAAATATTTTATATATATTATATCTATTTCTCAAATTGAATCTTTTTTACAGGACAACAAAATTCAGTGAATCAATAACTTACCATGAACACAATGTGGACAATCTTGCCATGAACACAATGTGGACAATCTTGATTACAATTAACTCCAAACTTGCCTCTTGGGCATGGGGTATTACAGTCGGCTCCGTGCCAACCTCGTTCACAAACACATTTACCCGTGTCTGGCCTGCAGGAAGCATTATTTTTACAATCACATTCTTTATCACATTCTTCTCCAAAGAAACCTCGAGGGCATCGGGTTTCACAGCTTGCTCCTAAAAAAAATATTAATAAAAGGTTGGACCTAAAATAAACTTAAAAGAATCAACAAAAATTTATTATTTTTCTTTAAATAAAATAAAAAGACTATAAAAATTTTGCTCAGTTGCTAAATAACTATAATGGAAGAATTGTTACTTTTTCTGGTTTAGATTCGAGTTTGAAATCCCGGCCTAGCAGTAAATAACAGGTGCATTTAGACTTGTACAAACATGTAATTTTTCCTTAAATTATTTGTATCACAAAAACTATAAAACATTTAAACAAAACATATTATAAGATCTTTTTCTGGAATGATATACAGATTTTTAAAAAAAATTTAAAAAGATTTTGTTCACTACATCAAGTTTTTGTGCAGTGCAGTATGAATATGCATATTTATGGTTGTTCATGAAAGCCAAAAGCCTTGGACCACCGCGTGGCGGGACGAGCCACGCACTTGGAAGGCGACATTATCATTATTGTGCAATGGTTGACAAATTGAAAAGAAAAAAAAGACTGTCAACTAAACAGGTTTCGTGGTGTGAAGACGTGCTTGAATGTTGTGCACTCAGTGAAATAATTTATATAATTTTCTATCGTACTGAGGTTTTAATGAAAGATTTGAGCTAGTTCCTTATGTTGTTTTTAACTTTTCTTTTCTTTTTTATGTTTTTAAGTGACTGTACCCGTAGGTTTATTTTAAAATTAATACTGTTTATGAATTTCATGTAAATCATGTTAAAAATTGATTTCTATGCTCATAATTTCTGGCACTCTTAACTTTTACAAGTTAGTCTTTATGTTTAAATCAATTTTTATTTACCTTTTTTTATCTTTCGCGAGATTTATAGGGTGCCAAGTGAGCTTTAGTGTTTTTAGCACTTGATGTAGCGATTTTCTCATATTTTTACAAATTTACGTAAATTTAACGATTTTAGCTTAATTAGGACATGTAATACGGGGTGTTAAATTAGGTTTAGACGTGTGAATATTTTAACGCTTGATTTTTTCACGTTTGTCTGTTTTTTTTTTTTTTTTATTGTCTGTTGTTTATGTAGGATTTTATTATGTGCATGCCAAACGAAGGGGATGTTGCACACCTCAAATATTCAACAACTAACACAAACTACGCAGATAGCACAGCCGCTTTAAGTGAAGGAAATTTAATGAGTAGGAAACACAGAAGATGGAGAGAACCACAGAACAGAGGGGCAGGAAAGAAGGAAGCAACAATAGTCATGGAGTTTATCAAACACAAACTACAGTCATAGAGTACCCCTTGTGCTGGGAGGGCGTCTTAAAGTGGTGGCACGCGAGGTGAAGTTCCCTCGAGCGCACTTTGCCGCACTACCTAGAGAAAAGGATAAAAGCACCAACATCGCGCCGCAAAAGACCTTACTTACACTTGCTAACAATCCGCTGGCGTGCAATCTGAACCTGCCATCCGTGAAATTACCACCTCTCTTAACTCTATGCCTTAGAACCTATTCTGTCCGTCTGAGACCCAGATGGTAGAATTCATCCACTAAGACATCGATGAATATGGCCAACATAACTAGTTCATTAAATTTCCGTTCTAAAGGTGGAGTATGGCCTATGTAACATAAACACCCTGCAAAACATTGCTCGCAGATCTCGACAGACGCTCTACTTGCGAATTAATTGCGTGGCTCTACACATCTCTTTCTGACTACAGGAGTAAATCTTGTGCCTTCTATCTCCCTAATCAAAACATGCCCGTGAAAAACCCTGCCAGAACCCAGCAAAAACTATAGGAAGTTCACGAGGCCCTTCCTTCTATGATAATCACCTAATACTAGCTTCCGACCAGGGAGCCACCGCTGGTAATACAAATCCTTCGTCATCCGAGAATACTGATCAGACCCGCTATCTAGGGATAATTCAATGAACACGAAGACATAGAAATGGATTGGGAATTCTCTCATACTGATTTAGGGTGGGGAGGAGGCCGTCCCGTAACTTCACAAATCAAATTTCTAGCCCTTGCTCAACGCCGTTCTGGTAGCAAAACTAGAGTTTACAAGAACCCCACACCCTTCTCGTCCCAACAATTCTTGAAAAACACTGACCTATGTTTCACCGACTACCTCCTTCTCTTCTATAAATACACCACCTTCGCTCGCCTAGGTAAATCATGACCACGAACCTTGATACTCATTAATTTTAAGTACTTTCTCTCCAGACAGCTCCATCGCTGCCCTACGCGTTTTCTGTGCACTTTGATCGGGCCATTGGGGGGCCTTGCGTTGCTTCTACGACTAACTATAATTGAGTGACTGCTTTGTCCTCTGGTGAGCTTCAACTTCGCCGAAAGGTGGGGGTAATCGTTGATGGATGAGTAGGTTATTCCTCTTCGACTAAATCTCTCTCCTCAAATCCATGGTTCGATCGTGCTTGTTCTCTGGCCATCGAGGCTAGAGACAGCGGTATCGGGAGTGGAAAAATTCTCGTCCTCCTATCACTCTTGCTAAATTTCATCCTGCTAGAAATCGTTCGCATTTGCGATACTTCTGTCCGAACGCGAGCCCGAATGCGTCGGCTTTCAATTCAAGACTAAAGTGCGAACGTTACCTCCTTGGTTCGGTCCCCCTACTGCCAAGTCTTTCTGGACCTCTTGCCAAAAAACATCTCTAAGACAACATTCTGTAAATCTGCTTTCCTTCCTCTTATTCGCTCTGAGTTCTGTTGGCTATATTCTCCATACTGAAAAGGGCTCAACTCTTCGGGGCCTCCTAAATTTTCCTCTAACTCAACCTGGACGATTCTGGCATTTCCTCCTCCTCCTTCTTCTCCTCTCAGTGTCCTATTCCTTTGCCTGTGATTACATTCGATCCGGGGCATGGGCTCCTGAAATCTACGACTGTTAGAAGGCGGGTGGCCGGCTGGCATTTCCTCCCCGAGTTGAGGGAGTGTCTTCGTGCTATCCGCCCCGTTCAACTATGTCTCTATGTCTCACCAATACTAGCACTTTCCCCCCGGAGGGTGCTGAAGGCTATAGCACATGTCAACCTATTTCCTGAAAAAAGAAGGCCGCTCTGACCGTCTAACTATCGCCTATGGAGGAACGCCTAACCTGAGTGATATCTATGCAATCAAGCGATTCGACTTATGAAACTGAGACTTCTCAATCTCTCAAGGATAATTGCTTATAGAGTATCATGGCTGGAATTCCTTCATAGAGAGGAGTACTACTCTGTTTCAGTATGTTGTCAGCTGATTTTAAGAATTGGAATCGTTCCTCCAAGTACGCGACTTTGCGGTGTGCAGGCGATCGACCGAACCCCCCGGGATACTAACTGTGCTCGTAGTCACAACCAGCGTGATATAGAATCGAATTTAATAATAGATTTCCCCTGAATGAGGCATCCAAAGTTTAAAAACTAGGAATATGTGAGCAGAATGGATTTGATTTCCAGCCGCTTAAGGTGAACATACGGGAGAAAGAATCTTAAGGGCCCGAATTGGCGCTTGACATATCCCAGGCATTTGACCGGCCCGTAGTAGCTAAAGCGTCACTGCTCTCCCAGCTCCCCTCAGCTTTGGTGTTCCTAACTATGCTAGCTTTTGACTACTTATGCTAGGCTTACTTTCAAATCGGCTCAACTATCAGCTGATGGGTTGTTGGGTGGCGAGACTGCTTCTTCTTTCTGCAACCGAAAATAGTTCATTAATGAAAGTTAGGAAGTAGGAAATTAGAGACCAGAGAACCCGTCGTTCCTCAGGGTTCTGTCAGGTTATCTCCTGACTTTATAACCTACTTTTCATTAATGATCTTGCCTGCACATCTAACTCTTATCTAACTCTATCGACTCATATGCCGATGACTCGACCCTTCAGTTCTAATTGCAACTCGGATTATGACAATTCTGCTACCTTGCTTTTTACTTCAGTTGCCTCTTCGTACTTAATATTCCGATTCTATTCTCGCTGATTGGGATAGAATTTCCGGGGGGGTCGTCTGAACCTTGTGAATTCAATTCTTTAAAAAAACTTCCAACTTCTACAAATCTCCCTCTCTAAGACACAACTTTCCTATTCTTTCGACGGTTCTCTCGTCTCTCCTTCGACAATATAAAAACATCCTTGGCCTAACATAAACAAAAAAATGTCTTGAAACTCACATCACAACGGGTTGCTAAGGCGCCTCAAAGGAAGCTGGGAGTTCTGTTACTGCGCAGACTTTTTTCCTCTTCACAGTTACGCTTATACAGGGCCTCATCCCCACTTTATGGATACTGCTCTTTTCATATTCTGGGGGCTCAGGTCTTCCCCGGCTTTTGGATAGGTCGAGTCAAAGGCAAAAAGAACTTATAAACTGTCCGTTCTTTCTAGTTCACTTGACGTCTATCTTTGCGGGCGCGATGTTGTTGCTTATCTCTTTATCTATAGGTTACCTAGCGCAACGTTGCTCGAGGAACTTTCCACTCGCGTACCCTTTAAGACGCCCTCGTATCACAAGGGATCCTGTGTCGGCACATGAGTTGTGTTGATATCAGCAACTCCAGACTAGTTGCTGCGGTGCCTCCTTCTTTCCTTGCCACCTCTGTTCTGTGGAATTCTCTTCCATCTTCTGTGTTTCCTACTCAATTAATCTCCCTTACTTTAAAGCCCGCGTCTGTGCCCATCTGCGTAATATAAAAGTTAAATTTTTGTTTTTTTACCACCCCCTACCTTGAATATGGCATTGCCCGTGAGCGGTGGTGATAACCGTAAAAAAAAAAAAAAAAAAAAAAATTGTGTATTAAAATTATAATTAAGTATTGCGCCATAGTGTATGACTTATCGCACGAGTATTACAGCAATACTAGATATGCGTGACAGTCACTTGTAGGTAATGGTAGAGTAAAAGGTGTGTTGCATCATCATCATCATCATCATCATGTGTTCCGCTCGAAGAAATTATCTAAATAGTCAGACATATTTTTGTTACATTTGTGGCAGCTTTTGTTTCTATAAAGTCTGAGAATTGTTTATTTTTATTGAAGGCATATCAGGTCAATTTTAAAGTTAACTTGGAGATTAGGATAAATTGCGGCCTCCTCACAAGGTTTGCAAAACTTGTGTGGAAAATCTGTAATAAACAAATGGTAACAAGAGGTTTGAAGTTTGGCGTCCTATGATATGAGGATAGGCCAAAAGCTATTCATATATGACTTAAAAAGACCACTTGCTTTAACTTGAAGAAATACATAATATTCTGATCCAGATTCAGTTAAATGCTCAAATGAAATTCCTGTTCCCATCTTGTAAGTTTCTAACACACACACAAGATTAATATATGGAAGTACTTGATGTACTCTATGATGATATCAGTGAAAATTTCGACTATTATTCTAACTTCTTCTGCAACAACTAGGAATATTAAAAGACCGAAATTGAATTTAATTGGTGATATCAGCATTTCAAAAGAGTCATCAAATATAATTAGCTTTAAGATTGAATAAAAAGAGTCTACTTCATCTGGGACAAACAATTTATTGCGATAGGAAAAGAAAATTGTTGCAATATTGCTAAGAAAAAGATTATATTTACTTTTATAATAAAGTACTTTTGAATGTAATGTGTGCAGCACAATATATTCTCAATGAATAAGATTATTCATCGAAAGTCCAAAAAGAAGTTTAAAGTGTGCCATGTTCCAATATGAGAATGAATACGGTGTAGTTCCAATTGGTTATTTAGTGCATAAGAAAGATAAATATGAAAATATAAAAGTACCTATGATCATAACGTATGATATTCACAAATGGACAACAAAGTGGGCACAGAAAATATCTATGCTTCTTGTGATTATGGGATAGTCGTGAGAAAGATGAACACTGAGAAAAGGAAAAGTTACCACTAAGGTGAAGTTTACATGTAGAAGATAAAAATTTTATACTAACCATTGGTGGATAGAGAAAAGGTTGTTTTACCACCACCGTACATTAAACTTGAGTTCATGAAGCAGATTGTAAAGAGAAAATTTATGAGCGCTCAAAAGAAAGATAGATAAGAAAACAAGTCGTGTTTCCTATAACATGGATTAATTTTTATTATTCAAACATTTTTGCATTTATATTTAAATTTGTCATTATTATTCCTATTAAATAAATTTAATTTGTTATGCAAGTTTATTTTTTCTCCATTCAAAAAAAAAAATTCCCCGCATGGCTGGCAAAATGCAAATCTCTAAAAATATCTCTGTATTTGACAGTTTAAACCATACCGTAACAGGCAAAAATAACAAGATTGATTTTTGAAATCAGTACAGCCAGATATACCTAAAATTGGGAGATAAACATAAAATAGGGAAAATAAGTGTTGAACAGTGTAGTTTTTTCGCTTGTATAGAGGGCTGTGATTATAATTTAAGTTTAAGTTAAGCGACGTCAAGAACTTCCTACGTTCGCTTATTCAAACAAGTTTAGTCATAACATTTACGCAAAATTTCCACTTAATCCAAATAATGCCTTCAATAGAAATCTTTAATATTTTTACATTCAGTAGCTTTAATTTCATCCTTTTATTTTGCACACCGAATTAAAATAAAGAGTTAAAGTATATATTTTTCTATCTATCAACCGATCCCAGAGAATGGTAGCCGCTCTGATCCTTCTAACTATCGTCCTATAACTCTCACTTGAATTCTGTCCAAAATCTTTGAAACTCTCATTTCCTGAATCATCTGGAATCTCATTCCCTCCATTCAGATCACCAGTATGGTTTTCGACGTTAGAGGTCAACTGGTGACCTTCTTTCCTATCTCACTGATTTATGATCTTCCGCCCTTAGGGACTATGGGGAGTCATTTGTGGAGGCGCTTGACATATCGTAAGTCTTTGACCAGGTATGGCATGCGTCACTGCTCTCTACATTTCCTTTCTTTGGGTTTCCTCCTCCTCTTTGCTCATTTTTGTCTAGTTTTCTCTCAGATCGTTCCATATCGGCACATGTTGATGGAGCGACCTCTTCTTCCTTTCCTTTTAACTGTGGTGTTGCGCAAGGTTCTGATTTATATCCAATTTTATTTTACTTTTCATTATTGATCTCAGCTGTTCATCTAACTTTGTTCATTTTTATGCCGATGACTCAAGTCTCCATTCTTCCACTCATTTCAAATCTGCTCCCTCTTTCACTTCTAGACTTCTGCTTTCTGATTCTTTTTTTACCGACCTGGGTGGGATTTCCCGGTGGAGTCACCGCAACTTTGTGAAGTCCAACTCTTTAAAAATTTAACTTCTTCACATCTCCCTCTCTAAAACACCTCCCAACTTTCCTATCTTCTTCGACAGCTCTCCCGTCTCACCTGTTGACAACATAAACAAACTTGGTCTAAACATAAACAATAATCTATATTGGAAACCTCACATCAAAACGGTTGCTAAGGTGGTCTCAAAGAAGCTGGGAGTTCTGTTCAGATTAAGGGAATTTTTTCTTCCGAACAGTTACTCCAATTAAATCCGCCCTTGAACGGAGTACTGTTATCACATATGGGGCGGCTCCGGTTCCGCTCTTCTTTTGGATAGGGTTGATTCTAAGGCTAAAAGATTAATAAACTGTTCCCTATTTTCAAACTCTCTTGACCCTGTATCTCTGCGACGTGACGTTGGTGCTCCATCTCTTTACTATAGGTTACTGCAACGGCAGGTGCTTGAGAAAGTTGACCTCACGCATCCGCCACCATTGCGTCGCCTTCGTAGGAAAAGGGGTGTCCTGCTTTCACATGAATTTTGTGTGAATATTGGGAACTCCATACTTGCTCGTTGTGGTGCCTCCTCCTTTCCAGCCACCTCTCTTCTGTGGGACTCTCTGCCTTCATGGTTTTGCTGCTGTATTTAATCTTCCTCTCTACAAGTCCTCCGTCTGCGGTCACCTCAGAGGTTTGCGTTAGGTTCGTGATTGGGAGGGTTTTCCTATTATTAGTTTTTTTTTATTTTATTTTATTTTGTTGTTCTGCCCCCTCCTTGATAAGGGCTCTGCTTTAAAAGAGCTTTATCAGTAATAATAATTTAAATTTTTAATAAATAAAATATAAATAATTATATTAATAATATAAAAATTTAATTTTAAAAAATATAGATAAGAATTTAATATATATATATATATATATATATATATATATTATAATATAAAAAAAAAAAAAATATTTAAACAAAATATAAGTATATATGAAGATATATAATATATATATATATATATATATATATAGTATATTATATATATAATATATATAATATATATTAATATATATATATATATATATAAATATATATATATATAATATATATTATAATTAAGATGGGTGAGGGCTTGGATGGAGAGAAAGGTGATACGGAAGGAAGTGGGTTAAATAGGAGGGAGAAGTTAAGTGAACAAGGTAATTAAGGATAAGTATGTAAGCGGCGTTAGCAAGTATAGTGCCAATGGAATATGAACAAATTGACAGTATATAATCTCTGGGAGCAAATGAAGAAGTAATTGTTAGCAGTGCAAAAAGAAGTATGTGGAATTGTTAAAGTAGGATGTAAGAATGTTAACTGGTGGAATGAAGAGTGGATGCAAGCGGTTAAAAGTAAAAAAGAAAAGCGTAGGTTGAATGTACTAAAAACAAATGATTGAAGTTTCAAAAGAAAGATGCTTGGAATTATATTTAAGAGGAAAAAAGAAATACTAATAAGTGCATACGGAGGAGAAAGGAAAAATAAATGAACAGTTTGGAAAGAGGATGAATGGGAACTTACAAGGGAATAGGAACTCTTTTGGAAGGAAGCGCGATGAAGGTTAAGAATGAGAATGAAGGGAACCTTTTAGTAAAATGAATAGGGATGGTGTTTACTCTGATGAAAATGGAGTTGTGAAGCGGGGGCGTGGAAAGAACACTTCGAAATCTGCATAATATTGGCAGTAATGAAGAGTATAGTGAATGTGTGTGGGTTTGGAGGCGCAAGAAAGAAATATATATTTTTGGATGAGGTGATTAGCAAGAAGGAAGGGTATATGGGTAGAGAGGTAATAGATAAAGTTGAAGTGGTAAATCTGCAGGTATGGATGAAATAGTGTGGAAAGATCAAGAACGGAGGCGAGACGTGATTGATTGATTTGGAAGTTGTGCAATAAAGGGGTTTATGGAGGTTATAGTTCCAAGAATTGGAGGAGAGCAGTAATAGCTCCCTTATATAAGGTAAGGAAGGAAAGAGACTGTAGGAAATATTAGGGAATAAAGTTTGAGTTGTTAGGAAGATAATGCTGTTATTGGTCGAAAGAGTGCCGCGAGTGATGAAGGACTTGCGTGAAGAACAAGTGCGTCGTTAGTGAGTGTAAGAGGATGTGTGGATCAAATCTTTACATTGAAACAATATGATGAGAAAATGAAGGGAGAAGAAGAATAAATGTATTAGGTTTTATGGATTTGCAACAGGCCCACGATATGTTAGGTTATAGGAAAGCTCTATGGAAGGTTAGTGATATATGGTGGTGGTGTAGGCTCTGAATGGAATCAAAGTATGTAGGGGGATAGTGAGGCATGTGTAATGATAAATGTGTCAAAAGTGATTGTTTAGTATTAATAGCGGAGTGAGGACAGGTTGTTATGTCTCCTTGATTATTCAATTTATATATGGATGGGGTTATGAAAGAATTAAGGTGGCGTTGGCACGAAATCGTGTTTAGAGATGGATGATGAATGAGGATGAGTGGAGGGTGCCCTACCTGATTATATGCATGATTTTTCTTTTGGCGAAATCTGAAGAAGAGTTGAGAGGATGGTGGAAGATTTGGCAGGGTGTGAAAGGAGGGTTGAAAAGTAAACGTAGATAGAGAGTAAGGTTGACTTGTGAGTTGAGGACAGTCCTCAGGGTGCATGTTATGTTAGATGGTATCAGCTGAACCAGTGTCTGAGTTAAATATTTGGGGTTGGTTGGATGAGAAGGGAACGGATGATGCAGAGTGTAGTAGAAAGTTGTGAATGGCAGGGTGGCTGGTGCAATAAATCGTTGGTGAATTGTAAAAGATCAGTCTGGATGCGCTAGTCTAGCATGAGGTATTTTTACCTGTGTTATGGTATAGTAGCGAGACTATGTCTGGAATAAAGATCAAAGTTCAATGTGTTCAGATGGAACAATCTTAGGTGCCGTGCTAGGGTTGAGAAAAATTGAATAAAAGAGGAATAACGGCATTAGAGATTGTGTGGTGTGAAGAAAGGGTAAACGAGAGAATAAATGAAAGTATGTTGAATGGTTTGGTCAGTGGAAAGAATTGATATCGGTTGGTTAAGCGGATGATAGTGGTGAGTGTGTGGGAACCGACGCGGCTGGGAGACGAAGAAAAAGTGGATTGAGTCAGTTAAAGGAATGTCTGCAGGAAAGAAATGTGAGGTTTGGCAGAGGCGAGAAGAAAGGTGCATGAAGGAGAGGAATGCGAGTGTTGTTTGAGGGTATGGTTGTGGCCCGCCTGGGCCAGGGAGAACCCTACACTTGAGCGATTTACCATATGAGATCAGTCGCGGTTCTGGAAGCTCTAGGGTGGATTTTCTGACTGCGACCGAGTCTCACTAATAGGTATAGAGGGGCAGTAAGGCTGGGCTTTCACGACTTGTATTATGTTCTTCTACTACTTTTCTTTTCCGATGCATGTCACGCACCTTACCCCCAGTTTTTGGGGAAAAAAGGAAGATGATGATGAAGATAAATATATATATATATAACACTCTCTCAAAAATTGTTTTTACAAATACCTCTGAATCCTGGTTTACATATACATTCTCCTGTTTCTGGATTACATCCTTCTACATGTGGCCCAACACACGCGCATCGGCTTTCACAGGTCAATCCGTGATAACCAGGATCGCAAGTTTTCTCACATTTATCACCGAAATGACCTGAGCCGCATGTGCATTGACCTGACTGTGGATCACAAGAGCCATCGTTAAGACACGTACAATCTTCTGTACAATTGGCTCCAAATTTATTAGAAGGGCAAGAGAAAGCACACTTTATGTCCCGCCATCCTAAAAAAAAAAAAAAAAAACCTGTTGTAGTGATATGTACATCTAAAATAATATTCGTAATTATGAAATTATGATTATGTAATTATAATTATGAAATAATTGATACTTAAATAAGAGCACAGTCATTACTGATTTAAAAATATTAACTAACATCCCTCAAACCTTAAAAAACAATATATTATTGTAGTAATATGTTTAAAACAAAAATAATACTCGGAAAGTTCATTATATTGAATATGAAATATTTAAAATACATAAATATGGAAGCTAACATCACACTGCCACAAATAATAATTGCATATAATTTTTATGGTACTTATACAATTCAATGTTAAGATGATGGAATTTTAAATTTAATACCTACAGCTTTATTACCTGGTAAACACAAACATTTCCCCGTTTCATGATGACACCCCTCCCCATTTGTACAATCACATTTTAAATCACAGTTTTGACCATAGTAACCTCTACGACACTTCTCGGTGCAATTTTTTCCAGTATAACCTGAAACATTTGCAAAATAAGAATATAAAAGACTAACAACAATTTTAAAAATATACTCTGAGAATAAATGAAAAAAAAAAAATTTCAATAATAGTTCTCCTTAAAAACAAAAATTACCTACCTGGAGCACATTTGCAGCTTCCAGTAACGGGGTCGCAAAATGCTCCATTCTTGCAAGTGCAATCTTTCGAACATTTTTCACCATATTTGTAGAAAGGACAGGCTCTGCTACAGGTTTCTCCTGCCCACCCTGGCTTACACATACATTCGCCGGTCCAAGGATGACACCTATATATATATATATATATATATATATATATATATATATATATATAGGTATATATATATATATATATATATTTACTATATATATATTTATATATATATATATATATATATATATATATATATATATATATATATATATATATATATATATATATATATATATATATATATAAAAATATATATATATATATATATATATATATATATATATATGTTATTTTATTATTACCACATACCTCTTAATCCC
Source organism: Trachelipus rathkii (assembly GCA_015478945.1). Classification (NCBI taxonomy): domain Eukaryota; kingdom Metazoa; phylum Arthropoda; class Malacostraca; order Isopoda; family Trachelipodidae; genus Trachelipus; species Trachelipus rathkii. The sequence continues at coordinate 44,806 of JABUQX010119268.1, read as the reverse complement.
ATGGTAATTTGGTCAGGGAAAGTATTTGTATGGTTTCTGACCAAGTGAAAGGTGCAGGAATATTTAGGCCCGATAGCAAGCCCTGCTTCAGCGCGACGTAGTCGGAATGCTTGCCACCGTAAGGCGTGGGTTCGCATCCTAGTACGCGGCTTTTCCAATGCGAGAAGCATGGGAAGAGTGATTTTGTTTGTGAATAGACTGTTCTGTTGTATGTGTTGGCTATGGTTGTGGTGAAGTGTGTCTAATTAGTGTAATACACTATGCCGTAAATTGCAATACGTAAATATTGCAGAAAATCTCCTACTAACGACAAATTTTTTGTGTCCCGTTCACGTGGCCGAACGAGGAACTCGAACCCATACTGAGAGGGGAATCCTGTTCTTAAGGTGAATAAAACCTCGCCTTAACCCACTATATCCAACATTGAAGACTCCTTATAAAAAAAAATATATATATATATATATATATATATATATATATATATATATATATATATATATATATATATATATATATATATATATATATATATAATATTAATATATATATATATATATATATATATATATATATATATATATATAAGTAGTTAGTGCTCACAATATAATATTGTCAAATTAAATTGTATTTAAATAATATTGTAATGTTTTGATAATACTTTTTTTAAATGCTTATAAATAAAGAAAACAATTCAGATTCGTATTCGTGGTTGAGCCTTCATAATTCATAGCAATATACCCAAATGCATTTTTGTTTTAAAGTTTTTATATGTATTTCCATTGTAATATGTACTAAATAATGTAAATTCTGGTGTAATATGATATTTTATAACATTTTATATAATATTTTATACCTTATTTATGTAAATCTCTCTCTCTCTCTCTCTCTCTCTCTCTCTCTCTCTCTCTCTCTCTCTCTCTCTCTCTCTCTCTCTCTCTCTCTCTCTCTCTCTCTCTCTCTCTCTCTCTCTCTCTCTCTCTCTCTCTCTTCTCTCTCTCTCTCTCTCTCTCTCTCTCTCTCTCTCTCTCTCTCTCTCTCTCTCTCTTCTTATGTGTATTATATATGTCTTATCATATTATTATTATTATTTATTTATTATTATTATATATATTATTATTATTATATAATATAATATGTGTGTGTCTTTATATTATATTCATATTATATTTAAAATATATCATATTATAATATTATTATCATAAGTTTTAAATCACATATATATATATACCATCATCATGCATACTTATGCTTTGTGTGTATACCCATGTAACCCATTACCATATATTAATATATATATATTATTATTACCTATTTATTTATATATTAAACTTATCATATATATATATTATGTATATATGTATTATTATATAATAATATATTCATTAATATTATTCTATATATATTATATTATTATTATATAATAACCTCTCATATATACATATATATAATAATATATTATATTACCAACCCCCTTCCCAGCCTATACCATATTCTTACCCGCCCTACTTTTTATCTTAGCCTTTTAACCTGCTTAACATATACTTATTACCATGTATATATATACCACCATATCCTTATCATATATACTTTATATATATATATGTATATATACTATATATATATATATACTTCTCTTATATATATATATATTTTATATATATATATATCTCTATATTTTTATTTAAGTAGCTCCATCTGACTTTATATCATTTTTTAGTTGGGGTTTCGGGTTAATTAGACGTTTATGTATGTGAAGGTGTAGAAATGTTGTTGCTTTTGTGTTTTTAGGTGAATGGGCGTGGATATAATCCGAATGTATATCTTAATAAATAGCCAAAAACTAAATCTGTTTAACACCTTACTATTAAATAGAATTATAAAAGGGTCATAACTACTTGTGTTGATGGCATTAGCCTCGCAGTACCAATCAAAGCGTAACCATATAGCTTACTGTTGGTGTGAAGAAGGCTGCTTCAACAGTGAAAGGTAGAATCCGAGTACCTGTAGATGCTTAGGCTCCTCAACGTATAAGCGAGAAGCCTAATACCAGGAGCTATCAAAGAACAACCATCAACTACTACCCGTGCAGTGGAGACAAGAAAAGAGATAACTACAAGACCTACTACTACTGCAAAGAGTAAGTGGAGGAGAGAAAGAAGAAGCTCCCCAGCACTCCTTAACACTACAGGTTGGCCTCTTCCTCAATACTATGTATATGTATATATATATATATATATATATAATATATATATATAATATATGTATATATATATATATATAATATATATAATAATAATATAATATATATAACCCTTTCTTAACTCTTTATATATATATATATATATATATATATATATATATATATATAATATATATAACCTATATATATGATTCGACCGTCCTCGAGTGTGGAAGCAGCGAGGGGATGCGAGAAAAAGAAGGGTCAGAAGAGAGAGATTTTTTAAAGAAAGAATGAAAGTCTGAAATGATTTATTGGAAGGGGAAGAATGAAGTCTGAAGAGTCTGCTTAAGAAGTGGTCCGACCATCTTTTCAGAAGAGAGAATGTTTTTTTTTTTATTTGAAGTAACTCTATCTACTTATATGGAAAAAATAATTTTAAGATTCGGGATTTTAAAAAATGCAAAATTTTGTACATTTAAATTAATTTTATTTTGAATCTTGGATCTAAGCAACAAAAATTTTAACCTCATTTCTTTTTGGTAATTATGAATATCAAAAAGAAAATATATTTAAAGTTAATTTAAAATGCAAAATATTTATCGTCGAATATAAGAAGAACGGATATTCGAGACAGTGGAAACATAGAATTTCTTTCTTCGCATAGTTCTAGGGCGACAGGGCTAGCAACCCGGTCCTTTATACTTATTTGCTTGCAGAACTCCTGGACCAGCATTCGAATCTTATGCGCCTGGAAACACGATCATCTGGAGAGCTCTGGGAGAACGAGTTTTGAGGCCAAATGGAAGAAGGATGCTAGTTCCACTGAAAGAGGTGAAACCCTACCTGAGTGTATAGCTCAGGACTGGCATCAGAAACCAATTGCACACCGAGAAATGTTTTTCTAGAGTGCTCTAGGATCAAGAGTTTCGGGGCCAGAAGAAGAAAATGCTGGTCCAACAGACAGGGCGAAAGCCCTACATGGGAGATGGTAAATAATAATAATAATATATATATATATATATGTATATATATATATATATATATATATATATATATATATATATATATATATATATATATATATATATATATATATATATATATATATATATATATATATATATATATATATATATATATATATATACCAGAGAATCACCAATGCTTCTTCGCCTTCCTCCCACCCGCATCCCGATGCGAGGTCACTGCTGCAACTTTCCATCGCTGCCCCTTCCGGAGGAATCCAAGGATCTCTTGGGACAATCTATCTCAACTATTTTCATCATCTTTTCTTATACTTTTTTCTAATTCCTGGGGCATATGCCCGGCGCATGCCTTAGGTCTTCTACTAAAAGCCGGGGACATAGAAAGAAACCCGGGCCTGGATTCTATTTATGTCAAAAAGATATTCTATCCGATGCAACAGGTGTGAACAGTGGATTCACAAACACTGCTCACCTTTCACAACACTTCCTCCCACAAACCACAAGTGGATATGTCAAATCTGCACCCCACCCACAATAACCTACAGTCCAAAGATGAACAAGCAAACATGTAACATAAACATATTCAAATAAACATAAACGGATTACAAAAAACACACCTCCCTGAAAACCACTCAGAACCAAAATTTTATGGATATGACTACATTTACACATCACAAAACCCAAAAAATCATACTCTATTAACCCTCATATATAACTCACTACCATACACAAACATTTTACACTCACAACAACATTAGTACAATTACTAAACGACAACACCATCAAAATTCAATTTTTCAATAAAATGATCACAAAGAGCCTCATAACATAATAAACCTTTCCATCCCATATCACACCTCATCACACTGCCCCAAAAACTATACCCCAAATCTCAAACCTCATAATAGGAGATGATTTTAACGCACATCACCGAACATGGCATAAACACCAAAGTGCAGACCAAAGAGGAATTCATTTAATAACATATCTAGATCATCTAAACATTCTCAACAACAAAAACTTTCACACTAAAATTCCCCCACAAACAAACCACTCAAATACGTCCACAGACCTAACATTATGCTCCCCAAATCCCCATACAAAACTGCAAAGGTCAGCCCAAACTGACCTAAGTTCTGACCACCTCCCATAGTCATAAAAAAACTAAATTACCAACAAACACAACCTCACTTATAGGAAAATTTTCACAAATTACAAAAATCAGATTGGACAAAATTCTCAGAACACAGAAAATAATACTCAATCTATAACAATCTCAAATACCATAACACTAAACACAGCTATCCAAAACTTCACTTCAACAATTCAAAAAGCCAAAAAACCCATATATATACCTCGGAGGATGCCTCAAAAAATATAACCCTACCCTTACATCTGTAATCTCAAACTTAATCAAACAACGAAATCTACTAAAAAAATCAGCACAGAAAAGTCAACAAATTAAATCACAAATCAATAATTTTAACACAAATATTACAAACCTAATCAAAACACACAAACACCAAATAATTTTCAAATCCATCTAACAAAAAACCCTACAAAACACAAACAACAATAGAATGTGGAACTTAGTAAAAAAAATTTAACAACGCAAAAAATATCTCGACTCCCACACACGAATCTATCAAAAATTTGACACTCAATCCCCACAAACAACAAAACAACATACCAACACCCTCGCAACTCATTTCGCAAAACAAAGTCATGAACCCACCCGTCCACAAAATAGGAAAATAATCAGATCCCTTAAGAAAATAAAAAGCAACCACAACCAAACAATTGAAATAACACCAATTGATATTAAAAACCCATAAAAACCCTCAAAAACTCACCAGCAACCGGTCCTAATAATATATCAACCATCCATATTAAATACTTAGGAAATATCGCAGTAACTCGCTTAACACACAAATACAACGATTCTATCAAATTAAATCTCATTCCCTTCGACTGGAAAAGAGCAATTATCATCCCAAAGTTAAAAACAGGAAAAGACCCCCCTCAAACCCCTCTTCTTATCGCCTAATTTCACTACTATCCAATCTGTGTACACTCCTAGAAAAGCTCAAACTGAATAGAATAAAACCACACATCCCCAAACAAAAGTTCCAGCATGGCTTCCAACAAAACCACTCAACCTCAACAGCTCTCACAAACATTAATTATACAACCAATAATAGACGGCTTAAATCTCAGACCCACACATAAAACATTACTCATAGTAATCGACATAAACAAGGCTTTTGACACAGTCCCCAAACATGATCTAATACACAAAATAATAAAATCAAGCAACCTCATCAATTTAAAGAAATGGATATCAAACTTCCTATCAAGAAGAACAGCTCAAATACAGATTAATAACAAGAAATCACGCACAGTAAACAATAAAACGGTGTACCCCAAGGAGCAATACTATCTCTTACACTTTTTAACCTATTCACAGCAGATCTTCCACAACCACAAACAGACCACACAAACATAACTTACGCCGATGACATCACCATAGCTACCACACACCAACTCTCCTAACCCAACAATACATCAACAAAATACAAACTTCGTTAACGGACAATAGAATGTCTGTTTCACCAAACAAGTCCTCTATCACACTAATCACAACCCATTCCCCAAATCTTCATAAATAACATCGCTATCCCACTAAACAAAACACCCAAAATATTAGGACTAACACTGGACACACACTTAACTTTCACAAAACACAGAGAAAACATTGCATCAGCAAACAGGAAACTAAACATTCTAAGAACCATAGCAGGCACTGACATCAAAAATAACAAACATATATCCATCACCATATATAAACAATTTATCCTTCCATCACTGAACTACGCTTCACCAGTATGACATCCACTATTAACCAAGGGAAACATGAGAAAACTCCAAACAACACAAGACAAAGCATTAAGAATTATAACAGGATGTAAACTTTCAACACCTCAACAACACTTACACAACGAAACAAAAATACTACCTAAAGACAAACACCTAGAAATGATAGGCACCCACGCTAAAACACAGACACCACAACACCCCTGTCACATTGCACTCTCCAACCCCACTCACCACAGACTAAAACAATCTCCATCTTCCCCAGCCTTATTAAACAAACAAATCCTAAGTAACATCCAACCACCACAAAACAACACTTTATACACACTCACCTAACAGAACAATATTAAGGAGATAGACAACCAAACAAAATACTAAATGATCACCCACCAGAAAAAGCACTCTTATTTAACTTACTTTAGCCAAATTAAGATGCGGACACCACTCAAACTTACAATACTACAAAAATAGATTCAACATTAACCAAACTCCCACAAATATCTGCATAAGATGCAACCAGGTCTTGGAAACTGTGTACCACTTACTCCTAGTTTGTCCCTCTAACTATCTAACTAACTAACTAACTAACTAACTAACTAACTAACAAACAGAACAACCTGGGGAATCACAGCCTTAAGCGATCTGTGGAGGAGGCCGGAGGAGGCGGCGGGGTAACTTAGCGAGGTGTGGCCACTCTGATGAGGGTGGTCAGGGGGCGAGAAGGGATATATATATATATATATATATATATATATATATATATATATACAAATAGTTAATATATATATATATATATATATATATATATATATATATATATATATATATATATATATATATATATATATATATATATATATATATATATATATATATATATATATATATATATATATATATATATATATATATATATATAAAAAGTGCTCTTCCTCTCACCAACGAAAGCTTTGCGAAGTGATTCTTGCACGCTTCCGTATTGGCCACCATCACTCGTACCACATGTGGCGGATTCTTTCTCCCATCTAAATTTGCCGTCAACATACCTCGCAGTCTGTTTTCAATCTACCTTTTCATTGACTGTCCCCAACTGGACCCCATTTGCCGTCGTCACTTTCCTACTTTACGGTCCATAACACCTTCTAAAAGGTTATCCCATATCTTATCTTAATCTACCCACTTTAGCAGTCTTTTTTCTCTGATCTTCAAGAACCTGAATATTCTTTATAATATGGTTTTGTTATGTAATATTAAGATATGTCTTTATGATGTACATTCGGCTCCGGCTCCGGCTTTATTTATTTGACTGAATATTTATTTCGCCGTTCACATTTTCTTTGAAATTTAAAATATGTATAAGCCAGGACCCACCCATGGAGTTGATTATTCAACCTAGTGTAGCCGCTTCTCTGTGGGCAGTGATGAGTGGGTCCTGTACATAAAAGTAATATATATATATATATATATATATATATATATATATATATATATATATATATATATATATATATATATATATATATATATATATATATATATATATATATGTATATATATATATATATATAATATATATACTGATATATATATATATATATATATATATATATATATATATATATATATATATTCTTGATTTGAATTAAGAGCATTGGGCCAATGTATAGATATTAAGAACCCTTGACAAATTTATTTTACCTTTCAGTATTTTCATTATCACAGGAACACATTTTGGAGCATCCAAGTCCATATTGATTGGGTGGACAAGCAGGTTGGGCACAAAGGGACCCAAGCCAACCATCTTTACAGAAGCAACGTCCGCTAATATGCGAGCAGGTCGCCTCGTTGTGACAACGGCATGTTTCGGAACAATTAACACCATATTTTCCTAAAGGACATTCGTCTTGACACTAGAAGAGAAGTAATTTTTTATTAGTTCACCATAATGAAAGTCAAACTTTTCAATATATTTTCCATGCTCATGCAGATAAACAAAAGACTAAGAAAATCGATAAAGAGAAAAATACATTACATATTAAAATGCTAAAATACAAATAAAGAAATGAATCAAGTAGTGAGCTATGACAAATTCAGTTTTTGAAATTATTGTACCTTAAATATATAACTTTTATAAATGAATTGTTGAAACTCGATTAAAATTCAATATATATATATATATATATATATATATATATATATATATATATATATATATATATATATATATATATATATATATATATATATATATTATATATATATAGAGATATACACTCTATACTCTCTCTCTCTTCCATACATATATATATATATATATATATATATATATATTATATATATATATGTATATATATATATATATATATATATAAATATAAATATGTATAAATATATATATATATATAAACTATATATAAAATTCAATATATAAATCATTAAAATATATGCACCTTTTTCGAAAGCTTATTACTGACTTCGACTGTGTGAAAGCAAAACATTTTTACCTTATTTCCTATATAGCCTGCAGGGCATTGGCATTTCCCTGTAATATGGTCACATGATCCTCCATTATAGCAATCACAAACATAGGAACAATTTTTTCCATATGTACCTTCAGAGCAAGGATTGGCACATACTTCTCCCTAGAAAATTAATAGTCGTAAATGGAGTGGAACTTTATATTTTGACTAACTGTATAGTTTAAAATTGGGTTAATTAAATATACTCGCATAAAAAGACTAGAAACAAACCTAGAAATATTTCGCAATTATAAAGAAATTCAAGGTTGCTATTTGGAATACTAAATTCGAAAAAAATATAACTCGCCCATTACTCTAAATATAGCTCATTCAATCTGCTGAAAAAGGGGAGTTTATATCCGAATTCGTGAAATAAATAAGAAGAAAAATTTGGGAGGTTAGCAGTAAAAAAAAAATAATCATGTCAATATATGTTATTTCTAAACTAAACTCATGAATTGAAATAAATTATTTATTTCAAGTGCTTAACAAGTTATTTAAATTTTTAATACAGAAATAAAAGATAGAATGTTAGGAAAATAAGGTTTAAAAGTGGTAGTTATTATTATTAGCTTATCATATTTAATTCACTTGATATTTGGGGGGAAGCAAAGAACATGCATCCCTTCTGCTAACTATAGTCTAGAGAACGGAACGGATGCTTTTATATAATATATATATATATATATATATATATATATATATATATATATATATATATATATATATATATATATATATATATATATATATATATATATATATATATATATATATATATATATATATATATATATATATATATATATATATATATATATATATATATATATATATATATATATATATATATATATATATATATATATATATATATATATCTTTAAAATTTAAAGTGAATTACTAATTACTTTAACGAGGGAATATTTTGCGTCACTTCTTTGCTAACTATCCCTGAAGTGATTGCTTCGACTCTAAAGACGATTCGATTACTGCCGATATCGTTGAGATCCGTAATCGCTGATGGGGGAGTAGATTCATTCCATCTTCGTCTAAATCTTTATCCCATCAAAATCCACATTTCGATCGTGCTTGTTCTCGTACCATTAAAGCTAAAGACAATGTGTATCGGGAGTGAAAAAATTCTCGTTCTCCAATGACTTACTAATTTTCATCCAGCTCGGAACCGTTGGGGGGGATATTATTTGACGTGCGACGAGCAGAGGAGTTTCACTAAACGAAAGACCGCTCACTTCCTTGGAAAATTTTCTAGTCTCTTGCCAAAAACATCTCACAATTCTGCATTTCTTCCTCATATTCGCTTTAATGACTCTGTTGCCTCTCCAGCTTAAAAAGCTAATCTATTTGACCTCCTGTTTTCTTGTAGCTTAATCCTGGACGACTCCGACAATCCTCCTCCTACTCATACTTCTCTTCTAAGTGACTTATGACTTACCCGTTGTTAAATTTGATTGGGTGCATGGGCTCTTGAAATCTATTAACTTTACGAAGGCAAGGTGCTCGGATATAACTTCTCCATAGTTTTGAGGAAATGTGATTCTGAATTGGCGTCGTCCCTAGTTCAAATATACCTATGTGCCTCATTATTAGCACTTTACGTCAGTGTTGGCGCGTATATGTCCAATCAATTCCGAAGAAAGGAAACATCTCTGACCTTCTAACTATCGCCCTATAGCGTGACATGTTCAAGACATACGGCCGGGTATTGCATGCGTCGTTGCTCTCCAAGTTCCCCTCCTTTGAGTTTGCTTCTCTTCGCCTACTTTTGTTTAGCTTTCTTTGAAATTGCTCCGTATCGGCAGTTGTTGCTGGGACGATTTCTTCCAGCCATGTCAATAATGGTGTTTCTCAGGGTTCTGCCTTATCTCCTATTATATTCCTTCTTCACATTAACTATCATCTCAACTGCCCATCTAACCATTTCCATAGACATACCAGTGACCATGACTATTCATTCTTCTACCCATTTCAAATCTGCTCCCTCTTTTACATCAAGTGTTGCCTCACGTCTTAATCTTTCCAATTCTAATCTTGCTGATCTTGATAGAATTTTCCAGTGGGGTAGTCCCACCCTTGTGAAATTCAACTGTTCAAATAAAACCTCATCTTTAAATCTCCCTCTTAAAGATACCTAACTTTTCTATCGTATTCAATAATTCTCCAGCCTTTCCTGTTCACAATATAAACATCCTTGGTCTTAACATAAATAAAAAAGTTGAAAACCCTCATCATAACGGTTGCTAGGGCGGAGTAAAAGAAGTTGTGAATTATGTTTTTATCTCTTCTCAATAATTCCAACTATACAAGGGATTCATCAACCCTTGTATGGAAAACTACTCTCATAACTAGGGGAGGGGGAGGCTCAGGTTTCACCCTCTTTGTACCTAGAAAGACCTAGAAACTGTTCCTTACTTTCCAATCACTTATCCCTTTATCTTTGGTACGCAACGTTGGTGCTTTCTTTTTTTTTTTACAGGCAGGTACTACTGCAGCATATGTTTGAGGAAACTGACAGCTCATATGTCACCACCTTTACAACGTTCTCGATGCACAAGGGATTCAGTGTCTACACATGAATTTTGTAAGAACATGGTCTTCTCCAAGCAGTTTCGATGTGGTGCTTCCTTCTTTCCAACTACATTTGTTCTATAATTCTCTTCCATTTTCTGTGTCCTGTCGAGTTTAATCTTCCTCACTTTAAAGCTTGCGGCTGTGCTTACCTGCGAAATCTGATCTAGGACATGAATTTTTTTTTTATTATTATTTGTGTATTTTTTATTTGATTTCTATTCCATTGTTTATTTTTATCTTTCTTTCTTTATCCTCCCTTCTCTTTCCACTAGAGGTCAATGTGGGGTAGGGGTGCATGACATGCATGGAAAATAGAACAGTTAAGTAGAAGAGCATGACGTAAGTCGAGAAGAAAGCCCCCCCCCTCTCTATATTTTTTTTATTTCTTACTATTGGGCTATTTTATATAGGCTACTTTATTTTAATTTTATTTCTTACTTTTATTTTATATATAGCTATTTTATCAATTTTAATTTTTTTTCTTATTTTTGCTTCATCAAATTAGTAAGTTGTACATTTTGATTTTGAGCTTTCATTCCATAATTATTGGTGATTCTTGATATCTGTTATCCACATGGAAGCATCAGTGTTCGAAGAAAGGGAATATAGAAAATGACGCGAATATCCCCAGTTGAGAATGCGGATAGTCAGTCCACCTCAAATTTTTAAGCAAAACTCTTCATGATAATCAAGGGATAATTTTAATTCCTGTTAAGAATTCGTTAAATAAAAAACAGAAATAACTTGAAAAAAATATATATAATGAAGTTTATTAAATAGATATGAAAAAGTTAATCAAGAGGTGAGTTGCTGATTTCCTTCAATCAGTTAAAATATAATAATTACTTTTTATTAAAAAGGAAGACAAACAAAAAGTACATGGTCTTTAATAATAGAATCCAAAATCTAGTCATATAATGCCATTAAACCATTTACCATCCTAATCTAATATATTGCAATTAACCCATTCACCATTCTAGTCTAACTTTAAATCTAAAAATTAGTTATTTAAAGCGATTAAACCACTTACCATTTTACTCTAACTTTAAAAACAAAATAAAAAGAAGTACGCCTTCTAAATCTTTAATTATAGAATCTAGTCACATATAGCAATTATACCACTCGGTTAACTTTAAAAATAAAACCAAAAGTA
>JABUQX010119268.1:22500-30000 GCA_015478945.1 Trachelipus rathkii | reverse complement strand
TTCTTTTTTTTTTTATGACTCAAATCGACTTTGAAACTTTGAAAATAAATATTTTCAGTTGTTTTTGCTTTGAATCAAAATGAACACCTAAATTAGATCGGATGCGCTTTATATATATATATATATATAAGTTAAGATATTATTAAGTTCATCCATATACAGTAGCAGTTATATATATGTTATGTTATATATATATATATATATATATATATATATATATATATATATATATATATATATATAACTTTTATTTAAAGTAATTTTTGTTCCCCATTCGGGGTCAGCACGGGGATGTGACATAGGAAATCGAGTTCTGAGACCAGCTAATCATTTAACCCTGATGCCACCGCAAGTTTTATCCATATATATATATATTACAGCAGCATATACATATATGGCGCGCTGAAGGTTGCTGCTGGCTGTTAAAGCAGCATACGCAGCAGCGCTATTACGCTGGCTGGCTGGCTGGCTGCTGGCCAGGGTTGTGGTTATTGCTGCTGCTGCTGGCTGGCTGGCTGGGCTACATACATACATATATATAGCTACCGAGCTTATGCGTTTTACATATACAAAGATAGCTACATATACATATATTGGCTATATTGTTGACTCATTCATTTAAAATGACGATATATATGATATATATATATATATATATATAAGTTATTATTAATATATATATATATATATATATATATATATATATATATATATATATGAAAGAATATATATATATATATATATATATATATATATATATATATAATATATATATATATATATATATATATAATTGCAAAAAGTACCGAGTGAATACCAAGCTTACCATTCCATACTTGCCGAGAGGGCACTTATGTTCACATTTTGGACCAATCCATCCAGCGTGACATGAACAATTTCCGTACAATGGATCACATTTTCCTTCATGTTCACAAGGACAATCATTAGCGCAACCCAAACCCCATTTTCCTTCTGGACAAGCTGAAGAGAGAAAAAAAAATGCTCTTGTCAAAATCCAGAAGAGCTAAGGTGCTAATTTTAAAAAATAAATAAAAAAAATAGGAACATCATGATCAAACCAAAGCCCTTCAAAAAAAAAACTATTAATATTATCTATAAATAATAATAATATAAAAATTAATACACATAAGCCAACTATAATTACTATTCTGAAAAGCCAAATTGAAATATTGTAATACAGTAAAAAAAAAAACAAGTTATTACATATTGCAATACGTCAAAAAATTGACAACTAAAATCTCTACACAGATTGAATTAGTAACTGTTTGAACTACTGTACAATATGTAAATTTAATTGGCTTATTTACATAAAGCAACAGTTATACAACAATTAATCATTCTTGCTTGAACCAAACTATGTTACAGTTGAATAACTAAACTTGAAAAACTAAACATTAAATGAACTAAAAGGAATACAAATAATAATAATAATAATAATAATTAGAAGCAGAAAATAGTGGAATTTAAAATTTGGGGAAATTATCTATACTCACCCCTCATTTCTAGGCAGCAATATTAATAATAAACTATATGTAAGTATACAAGATTGAGTATATATATATATATATATATATATATATATATATATATATATATATATATATATATATATATATATATATATATATATATATATATATATGTTAAATATATCATAAATATAGCTAGCATATAAGCAGCAGATAAGGTTACTGCTGGGCTGGTTGGTTATAGCAGCAAAGAGCAGCAGGCAGTATATATATATATATATATATATATATATATATATATATATATATATATATATATATATGTTATATAACATATATTGTAAGTTAAATAAATTCTTAAAAGATCAATAAAAGCACGTGATAAAATCTGAAAATAACTAATAAATTACCATTATAAGGAAGAGCTTATCCATAAATCCTCAAAAGCATAAGAAAGAAAATGACATTTTAAAAAATAAGAAAAAATCACAGAGCTGCAGAGTCGTATAAAATAATTTTTGTTTGACTCCTCCACCAGACTTACAATCCTCAACTCCAAAACACCGACTCCACTCCCATCCCTTGGAGGTTTGTAAAAATGTATTACTCCGCATTTCTTGAAGGTTTTTAAAAAAAGGCAATGTTTTTTTTTAAAAAAATAAGTTGATATTGGAACGATATTAATTATCCTGAATGTGTTTCAACCATTGTAGTTACCAACCGTTTTTCTTTTGTTTTAATAAAAAATTACGTAATTCAATTTAAAAATGAAAGCAATAACTAAAATACATAAATTGTGATATAGCACCTGCACATTAAACATACCATCAAAACAAATACCTAAAAAGATGTTTAGTTCTGTAAGAGGAAAAAATAATAATTAAACAATTAATCATCAAAAAGCTGTTAATAAATTACAAGACAAGAATATCCAACCACCATACAAGCAAAAGCTTTAAAATTAATGTACAGAAGAAAATTTGAGGTCTTACGAATATGTATGCCTACATCAATCTTGCATGTGAAAATAATTTAAATAAAAACAAGACTTCAGAGATTCTCAAAAGCATAATAATACTTTTTATAAAAATACAAGAGGGGAGTTTCAAGAACATTTTAATATTTCAAGATAATAATCAAGTCTGTCATTTACGGCAAAATGATTTCACCATCAAAGCATTTTATCAACACTACCACCACCACCACCAAAACCCAATAAAAGAAGAATCTCTACTATAAAGATACATATTTTCCAAAATGCACACTCCTAAAAAATATACACACTCGCACAAAGCACATATTGAATATATGCTATACACCCACAGACAACAATTAGAGCGCTTAAAACCATATTGAACAAAAGCCCATTAAAACCATTACTGTATTATTTATTATTATTATTATTATTATTATTATTATTATTATTATTATTATTGTTATTATTATTATTATTATTATTATTATTATTATTATTATTATTATTATTATTAAGCAACAAACCTTAATTCTAAAAAGCTAATATAAAATTTATAAATATATTAGTCGAAGTAAAAACAAAACGATTTGTTGATAAAACTATTTACAATATTAAATTTGCTGAATAATATATATATATATATATATATATATATATATATATATAAGAGTTATAAGAAGAAGAAGAAGAAGAGTGCTATATATATATATATATATATATATATATATATATATATATATATATATATATATATATATATGATAGAGAGAAGAAGGCTGAATTCAACACAGAATGTAAAATTTAAGTCTAAACTCTAAACCCTAATTCAACAACAACAATAATAGTACAAGGCACTAAAAATAACACTCACACAAAAACAAACCCTCAAAACCCCCAAAGACAGAAAGAAGAATAAGCTGGACAAAACTCCCCATGAAGGTTTTTCAAATTACTCACACAAAATAACACTCTGCTTCAGAGCATGGCTTATCCTCTGAGGAACAGAAAATAACTAACGAGTCAGTAGTTATCTCACTTGCTATGAAAGAAAAAAAAAAAACAAGAATAGAAGAATTCTAAGTCAAACAGTAAACCAGTCAATGAAAAATTTTTTGAAAAATAAAAATGTAAACAGGATAGTTTCTCCCATATTGGAGTGGAAATGACCAATATATGTCATCAAATATGCATATTATCTGCGTATGGGTATAAAAAGTATATATATAGATATATAAAGATATATATATATATATATATATATATATATATATATATATATATATATATTATTGGTTATTATATTATATTATTGTTATTAGTTATATATATATATGGTTATTATTATTTTTATATATATATATTATATACATATATATTATTATTACATATATATATAGTTAATAATATATATATACAGCATATATACATGTTAAGGTTACATATTACATATGTTATTATTATTATATATATATATATATATATATATATATATATATGTATATATATATATGGCTAAGGCTACCATGAAGGAAGCAAAAACTATAGACTAGAGCAGTTAGTTTTTATGCAGCGTTAAGCTATATTATTGCTATATATATATTATATATATATATTGGTTAGTTATATAAAAAGATAGATAACCTAAATTAAATAGGATATTCCTGTATATATATATATATATATTGCAATGTGAAGAATGCTCAAACTAGATAACTGTATCATGAATAATAATAATAATAATAATAATAATAATAATAATAATAATAATAATAATAATAATAATAATAATAATAATAATAATAATAATAATAATAATAATAATAATAATAATAATAATGATTACAAAGAATAGCAAAGAATGGGGGTACCGTTTGCAATATCAATAAAATTATGACTAATTATTATCGATAAAGTTCGAATTTGGGAAAAAAAGCAAACCGGTGTTGTGCTAAAAAAAAACGATACTTTATTACAAATTGTAAGAAAGCAATGTTCATCAGTTGATTTTTTTTTAAATATATATAATTTTCAATTTCTTAATTCTTATTTAAAATCTAATTCAATTTTATTCTTTAGAGATATATATATATATATATATTATAGCAGCATGAATAGAAGCAGCAGCAGCAGCAAGAGCAGCAGCTTTTCTAAATATTTGTATATATATATATTATTTACAGTATATATATATAAATGGGTATTAGTTAAGTTATATATATATATATATATATATATATATATATATATATATATATATATATATATATATATATATATATATATATATAAATATAGGTCCTATTATGTTTTACGACTCCGTCACGTCAGTTTTTATTTATTTTTTTTATTTTTTAATATATTGCTACTATATGATACCAACAATGAATTTCAGTGGTAACGGACATGATTCAAAAGTTCGAAGTATTTTTTAAATAATTTTTTAAAAATCACATTTTTGTTAAATATTGTTTTAAAATGAAATATCTCGAAAAGTACGACACTTACAGAAAAATCACTACATATTTGGAATCAGCGTATAAAGTTTATTACACGAATGTAAAAACAAAAACAAAAACACTTTTTTTCATAAATTGAATCTCAAAAAGTACGACACCTTTACAGAAAAACCAATTACATATTTGAATCAGCGTATAAGGCTTATTATAAAAATGTAAAAATTACTAAAAAAGGCAAAAAAAAAAAAAATTTAGGGGCTCGAGCCGATTGGACAGAGGGGGGACGTTTTCCATAATCCCGTAGGGGAGGGGCGGAGGCACTATGACACCCAAATACCAAAGAGCGTGGGGTTCCGGAGAACCTCCCCGGAGGGGGAAATAGTCCCACCCTGTACTCTCGGAAGGCCGAGAGACCCCTGACTCCCTGCCATCTTTGCGGTTTACCCTTGGCATGGCCTTTAAAAAAAAAAAAAAAAAAATTAAAACTGACTGGAGTTGTAAAACGTAAAAGGTCCTATATATTTTTTGAATCATGTCCGTTACCACTTAAATTGATTATTAGGATCATATACTAGAAATATATTTAAAAAAACAAAAAAAAATTCAAAACTGACGGAGTCGTAAAACACAGAAGAGGTCCTAAATATATAATATTAGCATATATATATATATATATATATATATATATATTATATATATATATATATATATATATATATATATATATATATATATTATAAGCAAATAGGTATATATATATATTATTATTATTATTATTATTATTATTATTATATATATATATATATTGTTACAGCATAGGGCTCTACACCGCACTGCACCGTCCCCAGCAGCAGGTTATGCTGGGCTGGCTACGGCATAAAGATAGTTATATATATATATATATATATATACATACATATATATTATATATATATATATATATTATTATATATTATTAAGTTTTTTTATATATATCATACATATATTAATATGGTCTTCCATATGTATATGTATACATGTTAGAGCATATGCAGGAGATGGAAAGGAGCTGGCTATTGTTACATATGTTATTGGTTAGCTATATTAAGGTTATATATTATATATTACATATATTTTGTTTTGAAAATTTAGAATAAGAGGGCTGCCATAAAATTTATTTATGTGATTATTGGTATATATTAGCAAAAATTATGCAAAATTTTAACAAATTATTCAAACAAATTTATATTAGTAATTAATATTCAATGAGTGATTTGATTGTTGTTGTTTTTTTTTTTTTAATTAAAAAGAAAGTATTTCTCAAAAATCAATCTAAATCTAACATAGCCTATAAATAAAAAGGTAAGGATAAAGTTTATTATTTTTCTTAAGGTAATGATAAAATATATTTTTATTTCTTTTAAATTTTTTCATGCTCACCAAACCCATCTTACTTCATCCAACTAAAGTTTAGCTCTAATTAAATATATATTTTATAAGAAAAATGTTCAAACAAATTTAAATTTAATGAAATTCAAAGTCAGTGACAAACAACTCATCATATTTAAACCTTATAAACTTGCTTACCAATAATATATATATATATATATGTATATATATATATATATATATATATATATATATATATATATATATATATATATATATATATATATATATATATGTATTTTTAAGAGAGTTATCAACCATTAAGCATTTATTAATATATATTTATATATATATATATATATATATAAATATCATATATATATATATATATATATATAGGTTATATATATATAAACCAAAATAGAAAAATTTAAATAAAATTGAAATTAAAATAAAGGGGACCAAATAGTTTTGTTGATCCTCAAATTTGAAAACAAAATCCATTTTGTTGTAATTTCTGAAATTCCAAATGGAAATAGGCGGAGTTTCATATAGAGCTATCGCTATTGTATGGTGGGTCTTAAGTCTTAACCTGACAAAAAATAACAAAACAAAAAAAATAACTAAAGTAAAACCTAGGCTAATCTAACCCTATCTCGTTTATGACGAATAAGATACTGGTTAGAACTAATTTATTAAATATAGTAATTTTATGATCATTAAATTGCTTCAGTTTTTCATAAAAATATTAATTTTGCCAATTTAAAGTATATCAAATATTAATTTATCTGAAATAAATATTTACGCTTTTCCGCTTCTCAAATATATTTCCTTGCCGCGTTTCTCTACGATTTAATTTAGCAACCTTGAATAGTCTGTTCTTAACATCCAAGTTCTAAGCAAGCCTTAGCATTCCTACATTATTGGTAATCAAGGTAAATGGCAAAAAGTATGTTATAATAATAATAATAATAATAATAATAATAATAATAATAATAATAATAATAATAATAATAATAATAATAATAATAATAATAATAATAATAATAATAATAATAATAATAATAATAATAATAATAATCAATCTGTTAAATAAAATTTAATTTAAAACTTTCATTAACAATAAAAGAAATTCTTTAAATTCAATAAGAATCTACACATTCTTCACAGCATTATTCTTTGAAGACCTTCCTAAGGTACTCTCTCTAAA
>JABUQX010119268.1:7500-17500 GCA_015478945.1 Trachelipus rathkii | reverse complement strand
TCTAACATAACTTCACACCGAGGACTGTCCTCACTTACAACCATAACCTTACTCTTATCTGTTTACCTTCAAACATCTTCTTTTACACACCTACAAATATCTCTACCAATCCTTTCAAACTCAGATTCGCCACACAAAACAAATCATCCGGCATATAATAGGTAGGGTATCCTCCACTCTCTCCATACTCCACTAATATAATCATAAGATTGTTACCTGATATCTATCAGTGAGACGGGTCAGTAATTTCGAAGAAAGGGGAGTCGGAGTCGAGTCGGTTGCCGGAGTCGGAGTCGGTACTTTGAAGAGGGTGGAGCTCGAGTCGGAATCGAAAAATTTGAAACGACTCCACAACCCTGATTCTAACACCATCCCACCTCTAATATTTTCCTAACCACATCCATATACAAATTCAATAACCAAGAAGACATAGCACATCCCTGCCCCACCCTCTATTAATATTAAAACAATCACTTTCAACTCTATATATTCTTACACACGCTTTACTATCGTCATATATACTTTTGATTACATTCAGAAGCTTACCACCAACACCATCATATATCAATAACACCTGCCATAGAGCTTCCGTATTAATCATTTCATACGCCTGTTTGCAAATCCAAAAAACCTAAATACAATTTATTCTTCTCCCCTCATTTTCTCAATCATTTTTTTCAATGTAAAGATTTGATCCATACATCCTCTACCACTTCTAAAGCCACCTTGTTCTTCACAATCAGTCCTTCAGTCACTCGACACATTCTTTCGACCAAAATATAAGTATATATCTTCCCTACTACACTTTTCCCTATAATTCCTACAGTTACCCTTATCTCATTTACCCTTATATAAGGGTACTATTACTGCTCTCCTCCAATCCCTCGGAACTATGCTCTCCATAAACATTTTGTTACACAACTTCCAAATCCAATCAATCACCATCTCGCCTCCATTCTTGATCATTTCACCGGTAATTTCATCTATACCTGCAGATTTACCATTCTTCAACTTTCTCGCTCTACACATTACCTCCTCCTTACTAATGACCTCATGCCCAAAATACCTATTCCTTGCACCATCAAACCCACACACATTCACTATCACCTCTTTATTACTGCCAATGTTATGCAGATTTTCGAAGTGTTCCCACCACACTCTAGTCACATTCATCTCATCAGTTACGAAAGCACCATCCCTATCATTATTCTAATCAAAAATCCCCTTATTCTTTATATATATATATATATATATATATATATATATATATATATATATATATATATATATATATATATATATATATATATATATATATATATATATATATATATATATATATATATATATATATATATATTATAAAAGGATTTTTTAGCTTGATCGGGGTGGTCAATTGGCTATCAGCATTCAAAGAAAGTCGAACAAAATGTAACGGACTAAAAAGTAACGGAGAAAAAATAACGGAACTTATTCGGAGCGTTACATGAAAGAAAAAGTAACGAGTCCGTTACTCCGTTACTGAAAAAACTAGTTCCGTTAGTAACGGAGTAACGGAATAACGGATCGTGCCCACCTCTATATATATATATATATATATATATATATATATATATATATATATATATTATATTAGTATTATTATATCTATATATATATAAGAGAAGAAAAGATAAATATATAGTATATATATATATATATATATATATATATATATATATATATATATATATATATATATATATATATATATATATATATATATATATATATATATATATATATATATATATATATATATCCCATAAGTAAGTAATTTTAAGTCAGATCGATAAAGTGGATTATATTTTCGCTATTATAAAAAAATAATAATAATAATAATAATAATAATAATAATAATAATAATAATAATAATAATAATAATAATAATAATAATAATAATAATAATAATTCTATATAATAATAATAATAATAATAATAATAATAATAATAATAATAATAACAATAATAATAATAATAATAATAATAATAATAATAATAATAATAATAATAATAATAATAATAATAATAATAATAATAATAATAATAATAATAATAATAAAAATAATAATAATAATAATAATTTCAATTTCAAAATCTTTATTCAGAAATGAAAAATTACATTATTAAGTTTAACATACAGTTATAATATGTAGTACTAGTATAAATAATTAAAATACAATATTTAATGATAAACAATTTCTGAAAGGGGGCTATTAATTCCAATACTGTATTGTGTCCTTTGAGCCCAAAAAATAATATACCTACATTATAATAAAATTTAAGCAATCGAGTTTAAGGATTACGCTTAATATAATCTACAATAACAATTACAATAATATTATAATAAACAATAATAGTAATGAAAGCAATAAAAGCAGTTACATATATTGATATACAAAGATAATTACAACTAATAACTATTATAATGATATTGAAGATAATAATAATAATAATAATAATAATAATAATAATAATAATAATAATAATAATAATAATAATAATAATAATAATAATAATAATAATAATAATAATAAATTGAATAAAACTAAATAATAATTGTGATGGAAATGTTTGCAATTGTTAATTAGTACTGATGTTAAACGTAGTAATTATTACAATGAAAGGCTGATGATCATAACAATCATTGTTATAATCATGACTTGTTATAATAACGGGTACTGTGATATCAGCCAATTTAAAGTTAATAAAAGACTAAATTTTACAAAAGTAAAATCGTTCATTTAGTTATTTACTGATATTGTTTTTTAGATTATTTTTTTTAGCAAAAGGCTTGAGAGAGTTTTCGGTTTTAATTTATTGTGGCATTGAGTTGTAAAGTTTAGCTGTTTGGTAGTTGACGTACTGTGTGGCTTTTTTTAGTCGACAGAATGGAGGGCTAATGTATGTATTATTTCGTAAATTTATTAAGATTTGTTTAGCGCTTTGCTTGGTTGGTACAAAAATTAGCTAACAAGAAGTAACAAACATTATTATGGATAATTTTATGTATTTCTTTTAGTAATGATAGATTAAGGAGGTCTTTGAGCTGCAATATTTTTAGTTTTTTGAACAAGGGTTGTGTATGGCTGTAAAAGTCTCTTGTATCGCTAATGAGGCGAATAAAACGCTTTTGAATTACAATTACAGGATGGATTACCAAGTTACTTTTGTATTAATAATAATAATAATAATAATAATAATAATAATAATAATAATAATAATAATAATAATAATAATAATAATAATAATAATAATAATAATTAAAATTATAACTACTACTACTACTACTACTACTACTACTAATAATAATAATAATAATAATAATAATAATAATAATAATAATAATAATAATAATAATAATAATAATTATTCATGCCGGTTAGTTTCAAAAGTATGATTCAAGTTTTTAATTTTATTTCCGGTGTATACAGTATGATATATATATATATATATATATATATATATATATAATTATTTTTTTTATTTAATATATATATATATATATATATATATATATATATATATATATATATATATATATATATATATATATATATATATATATATATATATATATATATATAATATATATATATATATATATATATATATATAATAGTTAGAGGACTATATATCAAGGGTATGGAAATCCTGGAAATCCTGGAATCCTGGAAGGATTCCAGGAACCTGGAAATGACTAATTGGTTTCCAGGAACTGGAAACTGGAAACTGGAACCCCCCAAAACACAAAAAAAAAAAAAAAAAAAAAAAAAAAAAAAAAAAAAAAAAAAATTAAAATAAAATTAAAATTAAATAAAATAAAATTAAAAATTAAAATTAAAATAAAATTAAAATTAAAATTAAAATTAAAATTAAAATAAAATTAAATAAAATTAAAATTAAAATTAAAATTAAAATAAAATAAATAAATAAATAAATAATAAATAGTTTGCGCGAAGGTATCTCTATTTCCGGTTGCCTGGCTGTGCCGCCGCAGACTCCGTCTGCCTGGAATCGAGGTTCCGGACGAGTGCACCCCTTCGGAGAAGGGGTGCTGGTTCCTTCCAGATAGAAGGATCTTAGAAGGTTGAAATGCACGGAGTGCGTAAGAGAAGAAGAAGGAGGAAGGAGCTTTGGGCCTCCCCATCTGAAATAAAAGAAGTAGAAATGCACGGAGTGCATAAGAGAAGATGGAGGAAGGAGGAAGGAGGAAGGAGGAAGAAGGAGGAATGAGAAAGGAGGAAGAAGGAGGAAGGAGGAAGAATGGTGTTTGGAACCCTCCGGAGGAGGGTCCCCAACTGAAATAAAAGAAGGAGGAAGGAGGAAGGATGGAGAAAGGAGGAAGACAGAGTTGGTACAGGCACCGGTGCTGGAGCCGGTGCGGTGCTGAGTTAGTAAACATTCGTTTAGTCTCAGACAGACATTTCTATTTTCAAATCTCGTTTTCTTTTTATAAACGTCAACTAAAATATATTGTTTGCTATTTCATTTTAGACGTTTCATTTTTATAAGTTTTATAAGTTTCATTCTTTATGTTTTTAATTTTTGTTTTCAATTTAAATTTTTAATTACTTTTTAAATTTTATTTGCTTTAAATATTTTGTTTTTACTAAAATTTTATTCTTTATGTTTTTAATTTTTGCTTTGAATTTAAATTTTTTAATTACTTTTTAAATTTTATTTGTTTAAAATATTTTGTTTTTACTAAAATTTATTCTTTTTATGTTTATAACGTAAAAAATTTGCATTTTTACATACCTTAAAGCAGTAAATCAGTAAATCAGTAAATCAGTAAATCAGTAAATCAAACTGCCTTCCAGACACCTTCCTATCCTTCCATGATCTATTGATCTATTGATCTATTGATCTATTGATTAAAGTCATATTTTGTATAACATAACACAAAAACTTTTATTTATTTTGTTTTGTTTTCTTTAAACATTTTGTTTTTACTATAAAAATTTATTTATTTTGTTTTATTTTTACTATAAAAATTTATTTATTTTGTTTTATTTGCTTTAAACATTTTGTTTTTACTAAAATTTATTCTTTTTATGTTTATAACTTAAAAAAATTTGCATTTTTACATACCTTAAAGCAGTAAATCAGTAAATCAGTAAATCAAACTGCCCTCCTATCCTTCCATGATCTATTGATCTATTGATCTATTGATCTATTGATTAAAGTCATATTTTGTATAACATAAAATAAAATTCTTTGCTGTAGTTGTTGTTGTTGAAATGTCGCGTTTGTTGTTGCATTTGTTGCAGTTGTTGATGTTGTTGTTGTTGAAATGTTGCATTTGTTGTTTTTGTTGTTGATGTTGTTGTTGTTGTTGTTGTTGTTGTTGTTGTTGTTGTTGTTGTTGTTGTTGTTGTTGTCGTTGTTGTCGTTGTTGATGTTAAATATATCAAACGTTCAAGTTAAATGAAAATATACAACACTTTTTCAAACATCTCTAAAATATTAATGTTAATTTTACATTAACATTGTAATATTGAAAACTAAACAAAATATATCTCATCCTAGCCTAACTGACATACAGCATTCATTAACAAGGTAACTAAAATTAGAAGTTTCAACTTACCAGCAGAAGTCAGCATAGCAATCTCAATCTTTACTATACACAACCGCTCAAAAATATTATTATTATTATTATTATTATTATTATTATTATTATTATTATTATTATTATTATTATTATTATTATTATTATTATTATTATTATTATTCCACATAGATCTCACAACACCAATAACGCGTGCGATCACTTTGCCTCCAGGTCCACAACTAGAACTTTGGTAGGTAAATTGCTCTCTACCAGGCACCTAAGCATTACGTAATCTTGTTACGCTCAAGGGTAACCAATCAGAGAACTGTATTTGCTATGCCATCACGGACAGCCAATGAAATTCGAGGAATGACTCATTAATCTTAATATCTTTTGACACATGAGAAGGGGTAAATGAGATTTATTACTTTGTTCCCAATATCTTTTGACACATAAGAAGGGTGACGAGATTTATTACTTTGTTCCCAATATCTTTTGACACATAAGAAGGGTAAATAGATTTATTACTTTGTTCCCAATATCTTTTGACACATGAGAAGGGTAAATAGATTTATTACTTTGTACACAATATCTTTTGACACATGAGAAGGGTAACGAGATTTATTACTTTGTTCCCAATAACTTTTGACACATGAGAAGGGTAAATAGATTTATTACTTTGTTCCCCTTTTGTCCTTACTTAACATATGTTTTTATCTTAAACAGTAGTTTTATTATTATTATTATTATTATTATTATTATTATTATTATTATTATTATTATTATTATTATTATTATTATTATACACACACACACTTACGTCGAACACTTTCAGAAGGTAACATGAAATATTTTTAGGCTTATTCCGTTTTAGACTCCCCCTTTCAGAAAATAACAACACGAAACATGAAAATGATTTTATGCTATAGCCACTTGCATAAAGTGATGTAATACTTATTATATTTATTAAACAAACTGGTAGGTTTGGCAACGGCGCATCATACAGATGCGATTTGACAACACTGTATAGATTTGGGTGCTGAGTTATATATAAATCGACGAGCTACTCGATGGGGCATTCATAATCAAGAGCTCTTACGATCAACACCTTTAAGACTCATTTAGTCAGCTCCTGTTGTATCATTATCCAAGTTTTTATATCTACACATGAGGATTTTTCAAAATCAATACTTATTCAACGAAGTAAGTGTTTTTTCCTTAATATATATATATATATATATATATATATATATATATATATATATATATATATATATATATATATATATATATATATATATATATATATATATATATATATATATATTCTCATTTAAAAATGAGATTGTAGCACATCTGACCAATAATTAATAACGTAAAGTAATTAAATACATTATCAATTAACAATAGAGTTTAAATAATTTATACATGTCTAAAAAAGTGATTCTGTTCCAGAAACGTGTTGAATATACATCCATACACCTGGGCAAAAAGCATCCTTCGTGGCGTTATCGACGCATCGAATAAAATGGTATGTTGATGTTGTTACTGTGTAGATATATTTAATATAAGGAATGAGAAATACTATGTTAAACTAATATATTACAGACATAGTGACCTAATTGCAAGCAAACTTGACCTTAATTGTTTACTGCATCATAAATAATAATGAATATTCATTACAGGCTAATCCTTCGATGATGAATGCTGCTAATAAGAAGAGGAAGACCACTATAACAGACATAACGCACATCTCTGTAGAGAAACTAAAAAAGTCGATGGAACGTCATACATATGAAGTAAAGGTTATTGATGAAAACTTCTTCCATGGACCAAGAGATCTTGAAGCGTCTTTCGAAATGGTTGTTAGCGAAGTTGTTGATGTTGTATTAAAAGACTTAGAATATGATAGTACACGTATGAGGGTTGGAATCAATTTCACATTCGGTGATGACCAGTCACCTGACCGGAAATATTATGTCAACATCAGTTATAGAGATATATTAGACAATATTGCAGTGAAAGAGATGATGAGACGCTTGGAAGGTTCATTCCAATCAGGCGACAAGGCATCCTTTACCAAATTCAAAGTAGTAGCTACCGTGTTCATGATAGCTAAAGGAAAAGGTAATGACTGTAAAACCGATTCATTCGAGCCACAAAATCTTAGTTTCAAACATCGTTACATTAGTAAAGTTCATCTAGAGAAAGGTGCTGTTGGTTGTGCTTTCAAAGCTGTTGTTCTGTTTAGGAAAATAGCTCGTGAATGTGTAGAGTCCAGAGGTATTCATTCGTATACAATTGAGAAAGAGGCAGAAGCATTAGCTAAAAAATGTGGTATGGAATATACAGATTCTTTCATAGTAACTGACTTTGAAAAAATCGAGAATATCGAAAAATGCCGTATAGTTGTATTTGGTCCTGAAGGTGATGGAGTAAAAATACTTTATAATCCATCTAATGAGAACAGAAATGACCCTTTATACATTATAGGCCATGATGGAGTAAATCATTACTATGCTATAACAGAAGACAAGTTAAAGTTATGTTTTGAGAATACCAAAAAGCATAAGGCGTATATGAATGGTATCTTTTGCACTTATTGCTATACTTTCAACAGTAATAATATCGCACATAAATTAGACTGTGAACATTATGGATGTAGACAATGTCTATACGATAAGTGTCAAGGCTCTTTTGATCACGATGGTATATTCCATGAATGTCGTGAATGTAATCGTGAATTTTATAATGCATTCTGTTTTAAAAAACATCAGGATAATAATACGTGCAAGAAAATAAAGATTTGTACACTCTGTCTTGAACAAATAAAGGCTGATCGCTACGGTAGCTTCAAACACGACTGTACAAAAGCCTTTTGTACTATATGTAAAGAAAAATACGAGCCTAAAGAAGACGAATATCATATATGCTATATGAAAAAGAAAATTAAAAAGAAGAAAGATACTGATCCGGTAGTTCATACATGTTACTATGATATCGAGACATACCAGGAAGATAAAGGCTATGATGATAAAGGAAGAAGAATAATAGAATTGCTTCCTTATTTACTGGTATGCCAGATGATATGCGATGTATGTACCGATAAAGAAGGTGAGCAGGTGTGCTCACATTGTGGTCCAAGAACAAGAACATTTAAATTAGAGACCGAAAAAACGCCTGTAAATCAATTTATAGACTTCCTGATGGAGTTTTCAGAGGAAAATCCAGAGTCAAAAGTAGTTGTTGCTGCACATAATGGTGGTAAATTTGATCATCAGTTCGTATATGCATCACTACTGACACACCCAAGTTCAAAATCTATCAGCAGAAGTCCTATAAAAAGAGGCAATAAAATCATATCAATGGGTACGAATGGAAATATAGTCTTCAGGGATACATTGCTTTTCACACCATGTGCATTGAAAAGCTTGCCTAAATGTATGGGTGTCAGTGAAAAAGACAATTCCAAGGGTTTCTTTCCCTATACATTTTTAAATGAAGATACATTGAATTATAAAGGACCTATTCCTGATAAGAAATTCTTCGAAGTAGATAAAATGTCAACAAATGAAAAGCAGGCATTTGAAGAGTACTATAATAAGTTTATAGGTAAAGAATACAATATTTTTGAAGAATGTGAAAAGTATTGTGTACAAGATGTTAATATACTAAGAAAATGTTTTGAGAAGTTTAGAGGTAGCTTCATTAAGGAATTTGATATAGATTGTCTAGATAACAACACAACAATTGCATCTTTATGCTTTACACTTTATAAAAATGTGTTTATGCCCGAGGAAAAAATTACTATTCTAGGTCGAGAGAACCCTAAGCCTTTCACCTATGAAGCAATTCGCTGGCTCTTGTATCAGGAAAAATTGAACAATATAGACATAAGGCATGCTCGCAACGGTGGAGAGAAAGGGTTCAAAATTAAGAACAAATGGCTTTACCCTGATGGGTTTGGTTATGTAAAAGGAGTGAAAACTGCATTCCTATACCATGGTTGTGCATGGCATGGACATAAAGACTGCAATAAAGGAAAAGGGATGCTGCATAGCGTATCGGCTGTTGATCGTTACAATCTCACCATGAAACAAGAAGATAGGTATAAAGAAGCCGGGTTTAATGTAGTACGTGTGTGGGAATGTGAATGGAAAATGCAAAAAGAAGAAATTATTCAAGATCCTGATCATCCCGATGAAAACATAAGCATTAACGACTATATTCAACGTCTTAGCAATGATGTTGTTAACAACAGACTCATAATAGACAATTCATTGTTTGGAGGCCGCACTGAACCATTCGTACATTACTATCCTCCAACTAAAGGACAGAAGATCATGTATTTAGACTATACATCACTTTATCCTTATGTTCAGAAGCGAATGAAATACCCTTGTGGTC
>JABUQX010119268.1:0-2500 GCA_015478945.1 Trachelipus rathkii | reverse complement strand
TGATTTACTGCTTTACTGATTTAAGGTATGTAAAATGCAAATTTTTTTTTAAGTTATAAACATAAAATGAAATAAATTTTAGTTAAAACAAAATGTTTTAAACAGAATAAACAAAAATAAATAAAAGTTTTTTAAAAATATATAGATTATTTTAAATAAATAAAAATAAAAATAAATAAAACTAAAATAAATAAATAAATAACTAACTTTTAACAAAATATAAATGTAAAGAATAATAGAAACGTAAAAGAAAATACATAACAAATTGAAATGTTTATATTTAACATGTGAAAAATGTAAATGTCTTACAACGACGTTTAGAAAATGTTACACATTTGTTGACATCA
Source organism: Trachelipus rathkii (assembly GCA_015478945.1). Lineage (NCBI taxonomy): Eukaryota > Metazoa > Arthropoda > Malacostraca > Isopoda > Trachelipodidae > Trachelipus > Trachelipus rathkii. The sequence goes on along the minus strand of JABUQX010119268.1, from coordinate 2,153 downwards.
TAGAAATAGCAGTCATGTGATCAGTAAGTTAGTACGATGATTGCATGGCTAATGTATTAAGTATATATTTATTGTGTGTGTGTGTGTGTGTGTGTGTGTGTGTGTGTGTGTGTGTGTGTGTGTGTGTGTGTGTGTGTGTGTGTGTGTGGTATGTTAGATTTGTTATGTTCATATACATATATAGTTGATATAATAATAATAATAATAATAATAATAATAATAATAATAATAATAATAATAATAATAATAATAATAATAATAATAATAATAATAATAATATTAATAATAATAATAATAATAATAATAAAACTACTGTTTAAGATAAAAACATATGTTAAGTAAGGACAAAAGGGGAGCAAAGTAATAAATCTAATTACCCCTTCTCATGTGTCAAAAGATATTGGGAACAAAGTAATAAATCTATTTACCCTTCTTATGTGTCAAAAGATATTGGGAACAAAGTAATAAATCTCGTCACCCTTCTTATGTGTCAAAAGATATTGGGAACAAAGTAATAAATCTCATTACCCCTTCACATGTGTCAAAAGATATTAAGATTAATGAGTCATTCCTCGAATTTCATTGGCTGACCGTGATGGCTTAGCAAATACAGTTCTCTGATTGGTTACCCTTGAGCGTAACAAGATTACGTAATGCTTAGGTGCCTGGTAGAGAGCAATTTACCTACCAAAGTTCTAGTTGTGGACCTGGAGGCAAAGTGATCGCACGCGTTATTGGTGTTGTGAGATCTATGTGGAATAATAATAATAATAATAATAATAATAATAATAATAATAATAATAATAATAATAATAATAATAATAATAATAATAATAATAATAATAATAATATTTTGTGAGGTTGTGTATAGTAAAGATTGAGATTGCTATGCTGACTTCTGCTGGTAAGTTGAAACTTCTAATTTTAGTTACCTTGTTAATGAATGCTGTATGTCAGTTAGGTTAGGATGAGATATATTTTTGTTTAGTTTTCAATATTACAATGTTAATGTAAAATTAACATTAATATTTTAGAGATATGTTTGAAAAAGTGTTGTATATTTTCATTTAACTTGAACGTTTGATATATTTAACATCAACAACGACAACAACGACAACAACAACAACAACAACAACACAACAACAACAACAACAACAACATCAACAACAAATGTAACAAATGCAACATTTCAACAACAACAACAACAACATCAACAACTGCAACAAATGCAACAACAAACGCGATTTCAACAACAACAACTACAGCAAAGAATTTTATTTTATGTTATACAAAATATGACTTTAATCAATAGATCAATAGATCAATAGATCAATAGTTCATGGAAGGATAGGAGGGCTGTTTGATTTACTGATTTACTGATTTACTGATTTACTGCTTTAAGGTATGTAAAAATGCAAATTTTTTTTAAGTTATAAACATAAAAAGAATAAATTTTTATGTAAAAACAAAATGTTTAAAGCAAATAAAACAAAATAAATAAATTTTTATAGTAAAAATAAAACAAAATAAATAAATTTTTATAGTAAAAACAAAATGTTTAAAGAAAACAAAACAAAATAAATAAAAGTTTTTGTGTTATGTTATACAAAATATGACTTTAATCAATAGATCAATAGATCAATAGATCAATAGATCATGGAAGGATAGGAAGGTGTCTGGAAGGCAGTTTGATTTACTGATTTACTGATTTACTGATTTACTGATTTACTGCTTTAAGGTATGTAAAAATGCAAATTTTTTACGTTATAAACATAAAAAGAATAAATTTTAGTAAAAACAAAATATTTTAAACAAATAAAATTTAAAAAGTAATTAAAAAATTTAAATTCAAAGCAAAAATTAAAAACATAAAGAATAAAATTTTAGTAAAAACAAAATATTTAAAGCAAATAAAATAAATAAAAGTAATTAAAAATTTAAATTGAAAACAAAAATTAAAAACATAAAGAATGAAACTTATAAAACTTATAAAAATGAAACGTCTAAAATGAAATAGCAAACAATATATTTTAGTTGACGTTTATAAAGAAACGATGAAGCGATAGTATCAAAATAACTAAAAAGTGCGACTTACGATAAATGCGAAACCGGTTAAACAATTCAAATCGCTTGAGGGCCGAACGAAGCACATC
>JABUQX010119267.1:42500-45262 GCA_015478945.1 Trachelipus rathkii | reverse complement strand
GGCTTTACTTTAAAGTAGAGAATTTAAATTCAGGCGGAAACACAGAAGATGGCAAGAGAAATTCCTCTGGAAACAGATATGTGGCAGGGAAGAAGGGAAGCACCGCAGCCAAACAACTCTGGAGTACCAATATCAAACCAAAAATCTCAACGCCGACACAGCACCCCTTGTGCTACAAGGGCGTCGTAAAGGTGGAGGTGGAGGTACGCGTGTGATAAGCTCCCTCGAGCACCTGCCCGCTGGGTACTATAGAAAAGAGAATAAAGCACCCAAACACGCGCCGAAAAAGGATTAGAGGCGGTAAGTCAAGTGAGTCTGGAAAGGTGCAGAACCAGTTTAGTAAGGCCTTTTGGCCTTATGCCTCGACCCTATCCAAAAAAACAGAGGTAAACCAGGGTCCCCCCCCTGATATTAGAGCATACTCCATACAAAGCGCGGATGGGCCCACTTTGTATAGCTGCGAGCAACGAGAAGAGGAAAAAAGTTCTCGCAGCCCTAAACAATCTCCCAGTTCTTTGAAGGCACCAGCCCCAGCAACCGTTGTGATGTGAAGGTTTTCAAGACATTTTTTTGTTTATGTTAAGGCCAAAGGATGTTTATATTGTCCACAGGAGAGACGAGAGAACCGTTGAGTGGAAAGAGATAGGAAAGTTAGAAGGTGTCTTAGAGGAGTGAGATTGGTAGAAGTTGAGATTAGAATTGGTCGGTTTTTAAAGAATTGGAAATTTCACAAGGTTGAGACCGACCCCACCCGGGGAAAAATTCTATTCCAGATCAGGCCTGGAGAAGTAGAAATCGGAAAAGATTAAGACGAGAGCCAATTCTAGAAGAAAAGAGGGAGCAGAATCGAAATGTATGAAGAAATGAAGGGTTCGAGGGTCATCGAGCATACGAGTGGATAGATTAATGTGCCACGTGTGCAGAAGATCATTAATGAAAAGTACAAAAAGAGCAGTTTTAGGTGATATAAAACAGAACCCCTGAGAACACCACTTTTTACAGAAAAGAAGTCGTCCCAAAATCAACAACAGCCCGGTATTGGTATGATTTTGAAAGGAAAACTAGACATAATAACCAAAGAGAAGGAGGAAAACCCAAAGGCCAAGGGGTGCTTGATGAGAGCCAGTGACGCGTTGTCATTTACCCGGTCTCTCCAAATGCCGTGTGGAATATTTCCGAAGCACCCACACCGCAAGGGTCTCTCTCGCTAGTTTCCCTGAGGGCGGAAACCATAAATCAGTTAGATATATAAAAAAGTATATCACCAGTAGACCTCGAGCTCCAAAGCCGCTACTGGCGATCGGTAAAGAAGTGAAATGCAGACTCCAGATGATATCTAAAGAAAATGAGATTTGAGGAAGGGTTCAAAGATCTTACATAGAATACAAGTGAGAGCTATAGGGCCGATAGTTAGAAGGGATCAGAGCGGGCTTCCTTTTTTACCCGAACAGGTTGGACATTTCGTGGCTTCCAACACTGAGGGAAAGCATTAGTATTGAGACATAGAGAATAAAAATTGGCGAGAGAAATGCCATCCGGCCACCCGCCTCCTAACGTTCACCTATTTCAGGAACCCACCATGCCACGCCAAATCAAATGTAAGCCCAGGCAATGGCATAGCCACCACCTTTGAGAGAAGAAGGAGGAGGAGGAGGGAGGAAGGAGGAGGAGAAGGAGGAGGAGGAGAGAGAGGAGGAGGAGGAGGGAAGGAGGTCAGATGATCATGCAAGAGAATTTCGTCTAGGGTTTGAGTTAGAAAAGGAAAATAGGAGGCCGAAGAGATTTTCCATTTTCAGTGAAGAATAGCAACAGAACAACAGATCGAACTTAAGAGGAGAGAAAAGACAAGATTCTACAGAAGTTGTAGAGATGTTTTTTGGCAACGAGGGAAAGAAAGATTTATCAGTCAGGAGGAGAAGTCAAGGAAGGTTAGCCACACTTTCGTTGATGTTGAAAGTCCACTTTGCTCGACGAAGAGTATCCCTTGCAACGATTTCTAGCAGAATTAAAAAAATTAGCAAGAATGATAGAAGAACGAGAAATTTTCCACCCCCGAATACGCACTATGGTTCTCTAGGCCTGAATGACCAGGAGAGCGAGCACGCGTCGAAACCATGGATTATGAGGAGGAAAAAAGATTTTAGTTTGAAAGAAGGAAATAACCTGCTCATACTTGAAGCCGAAAGCTCACCAGAGTCAAAGCAGTCATTCCAATTATAGCTTGCGTAGAAGCGACGCAAGGCAGCCACAATCGGCCCGATTCAAAGTGCCAGAAAAAAAAACATTATATAATATATATATAATTATATATATATATATTATAAATATAAATAATTATATATATATATATATAGATATAGTATAATATATATATATATATATAATATACTTATTATTATATATATTATTATATAAATATACAATATATATATTATATATATATATATATATATATATTATATATATATATTATATAATATATATATATATATATATAATATATATATATATATATATATAATATATATATATATATATATTAATATATAATATATATATATCACAGAGAAAATCGATGCCCTGCGTGTCCAAAACGGATGCAGAAATCGAAATTCAAAATTACATTTATTCCCATAAACTCCCATGATAAAGATGCCCCAAAAAAATATTTATTTATATGCATTTTAATCAAAATGCTAGAAAACATCCCGCCACATCCTATTTATTTTCAAAAGGAGGATGCGGATCGCGGATGCGGGATG
>JABUQX010119267.1:25000-30000 GCA_015478945.1 Trachelipus rathkii | reverse complement strand
GACAAGGCGACCTCGGCGCCGCATGGTGCATAGAAGCACGTTTTTTGTTAAAACAGAGCGCGAGACAGTGAAAGCCTTATATTTGACGGGTGGCTACATATTGCGAGCCCTTGGTATTTTAATGCTATGAAACTTATGAGTGAGAAATAATTATAATATACTATATATATATATATATTATATATATATATAATAATATCGAGAAAGTAAAAGTATTCCAGTCATAAAGAAGGAGTAATATGAAGTATAATTGATATAACATCTGATAGTAGTAATAAAAGTAAAAACACTGTAATAATACAAATCAAAGATAAAACTGGTTGACACCGTGATATATATTTACTATATATATACGTATTATATATAACAGTCCTAGAAAATACTATTGAGTGTTATAAAATATGAGATAGGTATAGTTTATGCGTCATAAATATAAGTATAAGAAAACTTAATACTATACATACATCTGCTCATATATATCAAGATAATAGTATAATAAAGTAAGTGTACATAAATAGACAATAAAATAAAGTGTTGTCGCTAGGACCAAGCATCTAGTACAATAGGTTATCATAATATATATTAATGAGAGATAGTATATAATTAATCCATCCAGTACTAAGCATCTAAAAAGTAAAAAAACATTATCTACGGGACCGGCTATGGAAGGAGCTTTACGAGCCAAGAGGTTATATGGGTCCAGTGTGAAAATATACAATGTTATATTAAAATAGTAATGTATCATAATAAAAAACAATTAATTTATGTCGCTTTTTTTATTTTCCAAATAGTATGGAACCTATATATTAGTAAGATTAGAAATATATATATATATTTAAAAATTATAGGATTTCACCGGCGACAAAAGCTATTAGTCCTAAATTTAGTGAGGCCTGAATAAAAATATTATGATATATACCTTATAATATGCGAGCGTAGATAAGCTACCAACATCTATAAACTAAGAACATAAAAAGATCAGGGAGTGAATATTGAAACATGTCAGAATTGATTCTCTTATCAAAAGAAAAATCTATTATAGAGTGGCTATGAGAAGCGCCGACCGTACAGAAGTGAAAAAGTTAAATAATAACTAAAAATTAATAAGAACACCAATACTCATGTTATATTGTCGATCAAACAAATCAATGATGAAAAAAATTAACACAATGAGTGCGAAGTGTAAAGAAGAGTCATGCGTCTTACGTCATTCTTACATTTAAAGGTTGATCATATGTTTAGATGATTCTCGTTGAAAAAGCTTCAACCTTAGCAGCTAAATACGTGTCTATACATATTTCGTAATGAGATTGATACAGCATTGTATCTCATGAGAACGCTTATAAATTAAAAAATTATTTCACCAAAATAATAAATATAAGCAAAAACCCGAAGTATTAAAAAAAACTTTGGAAAAGATTTAAGCGGAACCATCCGATGAATAATATAAATGTAAGTTAAAGAATTGGGATATTTATAATAAAAACTTTAGAAGGAGTTGGTATAATATAAAAAATCATAACTGAGTACTAGTGTTTAATATGATCAGAGAAAGAACTATTTTAGTATTGTATATAGTGATAGAACGTAATTATAACTAATGGCTAAAGATGTGATGAAAGCAGTTAAGTCCAAATGAGAAACCAAAAACACCGTAGTATACTATAGTATATAGGTCAATATAAGCATGATAAGGTATATATATGATATATATATAATAATATAATATATAGTATATAGTGCTAGGGACCGATACTCTGAGGCCTGATACTATTAATTATATCTGATTTTACAGATTATGCTTTTAAGTACGCTATATAAATAAATAATATAATATAATATAATATTTAATAAAATTTCATAAAATTTAATAAATTAATATATATATATAAATAACTATATATATATGTATAGTTAATAAAATTATAAAAGAAAAAAGTTATTAAAACAGTATAATAAATTATAAATCTTATGTATCAAAGATTAAGGAGATTTATGATATAGTAAAGTTTTTTAAAGAATAATTGTAAATTTATAGGAAATATTAAGTTTTAATATAATGGATAGAATATATATTTATATAATGATAATAATTAATAAATGTATACGTGTAATAAAACATAATAATGTTTATAATAAATTATTACATTATAATTAATGTGAGTGTAAGTGTAAGGTTAGTCAGTGTGGATCTGATATATGGATATATTTAGTGATGTATATAATATATATATATATATATATATATATGTAGTAGTTAGAGTGATGAGGTGAGGTATATATATATAGATTAGTATATATAAATATATATAATATGTGAGTAGGTATATATATATATATAACTTATATATATATATTATTGGGTTTCCACGTGTTTGTACGGTTCGAATTCAATGTAACGTTTCACGTGGTTAGGGTATAGTGAGGATAATATAGGAATGATCATGAAGGTTAATAAATCTTAATTATATATATATAACTATATATATTATATATATATATATAATAATATATATTATGTATATTACAGTCGACCCTTAGCAGAACGCGTCTTATAGAACGCGGTCTCGCTATAACGCGGTTGGTAAAAAGAGTAAAAAGATATAATAAAAGAAAAATTAAAATTACAAAAATACGAAAATTAAAATTAAAATTCTGGTGAGATACAGGTGAGCTATGTCAAGCAAAAAGTAGTATTGCAAGTTACCCGGGGATATTCGATCTAATTTCTCAAAAAAGGAGCAAGTACACAATGCAATCTACAGATTTACATGGTGAAAAACACACTTCAACGTCCAACTCCGTTCAGGAACTTTCAACTTTACACTGTGACAAGAAGACCATTGTTTTGTGCCCACGTAGCTGATTGAACTTTAAAAATTTATATTACAGTCCCTATTCACTTAAATATGAAAAAAAAAAAAAATTATCTCCAAATTTATAAAGGTATATATATTTGTATATATTTTTCATTTTTTAAAAAGCAACTTTTTTGTTCAATTTTAGAGAAGTATGATACACACGAGAACCAATGTACAATTAAGATGTTGACTAAAATGTATTCTGGAGGAAAAGAACTAATTAACTAAGGTCAATTAAATGTATTACAAACTGCACTGTAAAAAAACATATATTGCAAATTTATTCAATTATATTAGGATAAATGTGAGAATACTTAGCTGTCATATTTTATATCTACCCTATAGATCCAATAAGTGAAGTGTGGGAAATTTTTATAATCTAGTATTGATTAATTCAAGGTGGTGTGAGTCAGAATTTAACCGCGACCGCAACGTGTTGACGAGAGACGTTACAAAATGTTATAAATGCTAAGTGATTCATAGGCTATAAAAGTTAAATTTCATTAGTATATAGTTGAATAGTGTATATATAGTATAAGTGTCAATATTATTATGAATACGATATGTATATATAGTATAAGTTAATAGTATATGTTTGAGGTATTGTATATTAGTTTAGACCTACATGTATAGTAATATAAAGCTGTATAGAAATGTTATATAAGTGATTCAAAGGTTAAAATGTAATAAGTGACTATTAGTAGAATGAGTTGAATATAAGGGGTCATTAGTGATATGTTGTAATATGTAATTATAATTATAAGTGATAGTTAAGTGTTTGTATTAAGGGTGTTGAGTTAGTGTATATATATATAATATATAATATAGATATATATAATAAATATATATCATAATATAGTGTAGTTCATTAGCGTTTGTTCTGAAAATAATTAAATAACAATAATTGTATGCATAATTTAATATAGTATAATATAATATAATACTAAATAAGTAAAATAAATATAAAAATGATAAAAAGAAATAACAAATAATAAATCTAATTCTGCATATAATTATTAATTAAAAATAATATAAAAATTATAAATATGAAAAAAATAATAAATAAAACAATATATAAATAAATAAATAATAGGATGATAAAAACTAAAGTAAAAATAATACAGTAAAGGTGTATAATATTAAAATATCTATGAAGTGAGTGTAATAAGCCAGTAATATTAAATAGACCAAGAAGAAAGTATTTAGAAATCAACCCCTATAATGTATATAAATGACAAGAAAGGAAAGCCATATATTATATATATTTATATTAGTTAAAAAACATTGTACTATGTTATAAAGTCAGTTATATTTATATATAATAATATATATAAGTAATAACATTATAATATGAGGAATAAAGCATAGTATATATATGATATATTAAATAACAGTAAAATAAACAAAATAATAGTACCTAAATAATTAACTTGATAAAGCCCCCTATATATATACTAGTCGATGTATATAAGGTGTATATATATATAGTAGTTATTTAAACACCCCTATCATATAGTGAAATTTATTATATACATTAGAAATATAATATGTACTGTGAGCGTAAATTAGTATATAATATATATATATATAGGTTAAATGAGGAAGAATAATGTGAGTAAGGTAAAATAGCCCATACTGTATATATATATAACGTATTGATAATATAGTCATATAAACTTTTTTTAAGAAGTACGAAACTAACGAGGTCTTCATATATAACTCTAAGTGAAATATAGAGTTAAGAAAACTATATATGAGAGTGAGTAGAAAGCCAATATATATATAAGTGTGATATGAGATAAATACATGACTGGGTAGTTAATAAGTCCATATAAGTAATATATAATAAAACAGGATATATAATTATAATACCTAAAAAGTACTATAGTAACTTATAAAACCCCCCACCGTAATACTATATATATAGTTAGGTATTTAATATATATATATATATATTATATATATATATATATATATAGTAAACAGTTTATTTGAGCGTAAGATATGATAGATTGGTTATTTTACTATTGTTAAGTATGATAGATAATGAGTTAAAGAAAAGTATTATAATAGTAATATATATAATGAAAGCCTAATAGTATATATATTATATATATATAAAAATAACATAATATTAAG
>JABUQX010119267.1:12500-15000 GCA_015478945.1 Trachelipus rathkii | reverse complement strand
TACACCACCCACCTAGACTTATTATATGCATGATTCAAGAGTTCTACTCGAGGCCCGACTCTGACTTTTGATCGACGCCCATCTAAAAAAACTAAAAGAATTTGTAGCGCCAATTTCAAAATCAGGGTGGTAACCTATGTTAGAAGCCCCGTAATTCGATATAAAAGTGGCAGAGAAATCAAACATCGACAAGTGAAGTCGAAAATTCCAGAGTCATATCAGTCTTTGACTTGAATTTCCTGACGGCTGGTAGAGAACCATAACACAAAGACGGAGTGGGACCTATAGAAACAACTAAATGGAACCCTAAAGGCGTCAAAATCTAACTACAGTGAAGTGGATATATTCAAAAGTATATGTCTGCTTATAGACATGAATAATTGGCTCCGAAAGCCGGGAAAAACGGTCCGCTGGACCCAGGAAAACCTAATGTAATTTACCGTAAAGCGTATATAAATCTAACGTCTTTAGAAAAACCACATATATATAGTATATAAATATATATATAACTATATGAATTATATATATATATATATATATATATATATTATATTATATATATAATATATATATATATATATATATATATATATAATATATATATATATATATATATAATATATAACTTCAACGAATGATTGGTTCGGCAAGAGTAGGGTCTCTCTGTCTGTAGGTTTGCTCTATCGCGTGTAGATGCTCGTTTGTGTTCATTTGGTGCACGGCAAAACGTGCAGCGAAACAACACGACGCGAAAACACGGAACAACCGTCAATTAAAAACAAAAAAACAAAAATATAAAAAATAGTAACTAAGTACGTAGCTAAAAAGTCGCTAGAATAAGGAGCAAACAGTAGTACCGCAAATCAGAGAAGAAAGCAAAATAATTTCTAATGATGAGAAGGACAGGGCTATGGTGACCCGTTAGTATTTACCAACAGCGCAATCACAGGCCTTAAATTGTGATCCCATCTCATCTTAAAACTACTTGTGTTAAGTATTTAGAGAAAGAAGCATAGAAAATGTAAGATATTGAATTATTAAGAAAAGGCAAAATGACATAAATAGACTTTTAATTAGGTGGATAATTTTAATCAATGATAACAAATCTCAGTAGTCACAGTGGAAAAGTATGTAAATATATAGTATTTACTATTGTTCTATGGATGATGACGTATGATTCTTTATTAACCATTATGGTGCAAGTCTGGATATAGATAGATGAAAGGATTGAACGATAAGCTTGTTATGCCCCAAATGGAAGTAATAGTATTACCGAAGGAGGAGGTTTGCAATCAAGGGTTTTGGCGCACACTGAATAATATAACAAATGAACAGGCTACCTGAACATTTCAAAGGAAAAAATAAAACGGATAAGCTAAAATAGCTAAAGTTTGTTGGAGACGTATCATGATAGTTGCAGCTAGGTAATAGTAAATAAAGAATTCTCTACAAATCTTTGTGTCATAAGTCCCAAATAATTTTCTTATTATAACCTATAGTATATTAGCAGAGTAGGTATATAAATTAATAACTCAGGTTTAAGTTTTCAATTAGATTATATGGAAGAATGCAGGACAAAGCGAATGACTAAGGTAGAATGGTCGTACTTTAATAGAAAAGCCAGACAAAACGTAAGACAAGGATTGAGAAGTACATAACTTTAATTAAGAATCGGACAAAACGTGAAAGACCAAAGATTGCGTACATTATATTAGAAGTCGGATAAAGGAAAACAAGGATGGCTGTTACATTTATAGAAGCCAAGAAAGACGAAAACCAAGAATGGCATACGAGTTATTGAAGCCAAATCAAAAATACGAGAAGGACCAAGTGGATGTCGTACATAATATATCAGTGAAGTGGAACTCTTTATTGCAACTACAGGGTAAATTAAAAAAAACAGACATCTATCATTGTATGCAAGAAACAAAAAATTAAACTAAACGAATAGCGTTCCAGAGTTGAGGTGTCACAATGAATTCATTACCTTTCATTAAATGTGGCGGTACCCCTGTACCACCCTATGAAACGTTTATTTGTAAAATAACATTACCATTCACGTACTACTATTATACTAATTAATGTTAAAAAACCATACAAAAAACACAGCAACATAATATAAAGAAAACGATTCTCAAAAAAACTTTTTTAATTATTACAATACATATACATACAAAAGAGATGATATCTTACAATTTTCAATAAAACATACATTGTATTTTATAACTATAGTAAATATTTAAAAATAAATCAAAGTATTTAAAATCTAAGATTTAATACCTAATAGATATATATTACTTATATTTAAATTAGAGAATACTTAGTATTTTACTCTGTGTTTAAAAGCAACGTTACGTGTAATATGAGTATTTAAGCTAATAATTAGCCAGAAAAAAGAACCCAAGCAGTAAATTAAGAGTGTTATTAATCCATAAATAATTATATAACATAATATCGAATCCATCACGAATAATTCACAATAATTATTAGCAAAGATTAT
>JABUQX010119267.1:5000-7500 GCA_015478945.1 Trachelipus rathkii | reverse complement strand
AATAGTACCCTTATATAAGGGTAAGGAGGATAAGTGGAACTGTAGGGGAATTAGTTTATGAGTGTTCTTGTAGGGAAGATAATTTATGCTCGGGTAATTTTTTGGGTTTTTTTTAAAAAAAAAAAAAAGAGATACGTCGTGTGACTGAGTGGATGCTTGCTGAAGAACAAGGTGCATTTAGAAGTGGTAGAGGATGTGTGGATAAAATTTTAACATTGAAACAAATGATTGAGAAAATGAGAGAGAAGAAGAATAAATTGTATTTAAGTTTCATGGTTTTGCAACAGGCGTATGATAGAATTAATAGGGAAGATCTATGACAGGTGTTAGTAATATATGGTGTTGGTGGTAGGCTTTTGAATGGAATCAAAAGTATATATTTGATGATAGTAAAGCATGTGTAAGAATAAATAGAGTTGATAGTGATTGGTTTAATATTAATAACGGAGCGTGGCAGGGATGTGTTATGTCTCCTTGGTTATTCAATTTAAATATGGATGGGGTTATGGGGTGGGAAGGGAAGGTGTTAAAATTATAGAGTGCCCTACCTATTGTTGGCGAATGATTTTGTTTTGTGTGGCAAATAGGAAGAGAGTTTGAGAGGATTGGTAGAGGGATTTGGCTTGGTGTGTAAAAGGAGGGGTTTGAAAGTAAAGGCAGAAAAAAGTAAGGTTATGGTAGTGATTGAGGAGAGTCCACGGTGTGAAGTCATGTTAGATGGTGAGAAACTGGAACAGGTGCCTGAGTTTAAATATTTAGGATATATGTGGGATGAAAAGGGAACGGATGATGATACCACTGTGAGGGTCCGTCACAGACTCGCGACGCCCTAGGGTGAATTTTTTTTAAGTTCTCACTTAAGGGGAGTATAAGGAGGGGCTTTCTTTTCGACCTGCGTCATGTACTTCTACTACTTTTTCTGTTTCCGGCGTATACGACGCACCTCACCCCCAATCTGGGGAAATATATATAAAGTTCATAAAGTTCATATATATATAGTACTATATTATAATATATATATATTAATATATAATATATATATATATAATATTAATATATATATATATATATATATATATTATTATATTATATTTTATATTTATATTTATATATTATAATATATATATATAGTAGATAATATATATATAAAATAATATATATAATATATTATAATATATATATATAATAATATATATATATATATATATATATATATATATATATTATATGAAATATATATATATTACAGGGCGTATACATATTTGACCAATACTCTGACGTTGAGTGTCTCAAGTTTGTTGCACATGAGTGATATTTGTAAGATGAATGCAAAGACTGCAAGTTTAAAAATATTATAAATTCATCATTTGTTATTAAGAAAGTTGGCAAATTTATAGCATCATTGATTTTCCAAAAAACCTTTCGGAGAAATTATATATATAAGGTATTAGATTTTAAATATAATTTATTTGTTATTACGTGCAGTAACATTTTGCAATTAGCTATAGAATTTTATATGACTAGCGTATTTAAATTTACTACAACTACTACAAATAAAAATAATAAAATTAATAAAAAATATATATATAAAACACAATAATAATAATAATAATAATAATAATAATAATAATAATAATAATAATAATAATAATAATAATAATAATAATAATAATAATAATAATAATAATAATAATAATAATAATAAAAATAATAATAAAAATAAAAATAAAAATAAAAATAAAAATAAAAATAAAAATAAAAGTAAAAGTAAAAGTAAAAGTAAAAGTAAAAGTAAAAGTAAAAATAAAAATAAAAATAAAAATAAAAATAAAAATAAAAATAAAAATAAAAATAAAAATAAAAATAAAAATAAAAATAATAGTAATAAAAATAAATAAATAAATAAATAAATAAATAAATAAATAGCTATAATATTGATTTTAATTATCGACCACTTTAATCTTGACAATTCATTATACTGTATATTCATAAATGACAAATAATTGTTTTTTGCCGCTGAGCAATTAAACCTTATTAAATAAATTAATTGTAAATATTTTTATAACAATCTATAATAAAGGTTATCATATTGAAAAGGAGAGGGCAGTGCGACCAAAGGAAACTGGTTATCACCTTGAGAAGGAGAGGAGAAAGTTGTCAAAAGAAACTAAATAGTTAACACTTTAAAAAGGGGACTTCAATGCTACCAAAGGAAACTGGTTATCACTTTTATAAGGAGATTAAAATTTTACCAAAGGAAATTATTTAGCTACCACTCTCAAAAGAGGACGACAGTGCTACCAGTATAAACTGGTTATATATCTGGTAAGGAGACGAGAAAGCTTCCAGAGGGAACTGTTTGACTCAACAGTGCTAACAAAGGAAATTTGTTATTACTTTCATAAGGAAACGAAAATGCTACAAAATTAAACAATTTAATATCCACTTTCGAAAGGAGACAACAAGGCTACCAAAAATGGCTATTTGACAACTAATAATG
>JABUQX010119266.1:0-35114 GCA_015478945.1 Trachelipus rathkii | reverse complement strand
CGCTGGCGTCCGCGATAAGGTCTGCGCCAGCCACTGGACAATTATAGCGTATAGAGCTTCTGTTTTCCAAAGGGCATTCTGCGAAGGGTCCTCTGATCGGACGAAAGTCGTTACTGGGGGTTATGAATGATTAATTCATAATAATATATATCTATATTATATATTTTTTATATCCCTTCTACTACATATTTATAGCATATATTATTATATAAAATAAAATAGTAAAATATTTTATATTTATAAATACTATGTAATAATGTAACATGAAAATGAAGAAATAAATATTTGATTAATTTCATTTATAGAACATCTGGCTTGACTCGAAAAAATTTTACAACTCGTGCTCTCATCTTCTCTCTCTCTCTTTGGATCTCTAATATATATATATTTTATAAAATATATATTTATTTATATTATTAAGGTATTTGGTATATTTAAATTATAGATTTTATTTTTAATATTATTATAGATAAATCAATCTTAATTTAATGTATTTTAATTCAGTATTTTTATATATTTTAAAATTACTTTATATTATACTTTCATTTAAATGTTCAATCCTTAGTTTATTAATATATTCCTTTATAAGAAATATATATATTATATATATATATATATATATAATTTATATTGGAAATAAAATATATAGAATAATAATATATATATATACTATAATATATAATATATTTAGTAATTATATTACTAATATATATATATAGTATATATATATAACTATAAATATATATAATATTACTATACTACTAAATCTAACTATATATATATATAAATAATTATTATAAGTAAATACTCATCGTATATTATAATATATATATATAATATATATTTATGTATATATTTATTATATAAATAACATAACATCCTATCTGAGGGATATATATATATATATATTAATATATATATATATATATATATAATATTTAGTTTATATATATATTATCTATATATTTTCATAATATAAGTTTAGGTGACGGATAAGTGCAGCGAGGTTTCTATTAACTCATGCTAATATATACTTATATTAATCTATATACTATATATATATATACTTTATATATATATATATTTATACCTCGAGGTCCCCCATATATTGTTTCTATATAACTATATATTACTTATCATAATAATTATATTATATCATATGGATAATATATATACATTAAATATTGATGTTATCCATTAAATTATTTTTATATTTGGGGGGGAAAACCGATTTATTTATTGTTAATTCATAATCACTAACTTTAATTTTAATAATATTTCAAGCTACTTTTTATTATTTTCTTTATGAATACTGTAAAATGTATTTATTAATATTTCTTTCATTAACTCTTTTTCTGGGTAATTAAATATTTTTTGTTATAAAATATTTATTTATTAATGTATAGGATTTAAACATTTTTATTTTAACATCAGTATTTACACAATTAATTTTATACTCACCTAAATTCAACTAATATGATTCCGCCAACTGCTTTGGGAACGGGATATATGGCTAATTTTTTAATGTGTTTAAGCGTTATTTAAGTATAGCCGGCTATTCTGCAATTTTATCTTTCAATTGATGCATATCTTATCTATTTATTATGTAAATAATTCCATTTATTTAACAACTTTAGCAAAAATGACTGCAAGAATATTTCCAGTAGGACATTATGAAATTTGCAAAAGTAAGACTAGTTTATAAATAATAGTCAAACTCGTGCATAGAGTTCACGAGATAGCAACGAGTGCAGGAGTCGCCTCTGATATATATATAGTACTATATATATTTATAATTATAATAATATATATATATTATCAATATATATAATATATTAATATATATATATATATATATATAATATATATATATCATATATATATTTTATATATATATATATATATATATATTTATATATTAATATTTTATATCTATTTATATACCTATATTTATATATATATATTATACCACCTATATATATTATTAATATTATTGCATAATATCTATTACTCATATATATATTTAATCCTACAAATATATATTATGTCATCTTACCGGGAATTCGCGTCACGCAATATTCGGCTATTCAGACTGTTTATTATTGTGCAGAATAGATTAATCAGCGTTATGGTCTTATAAATCACACTGGATCGACTCTGTACAGGAGGGAGACGATGCTCACTGTCAGAGTGATGATGTCGACGCCGCTATTAGTAACATGACAGAATCTAAGAGGACGAAGTGACTCTGCTTAGATGCGCATGAAGGTACAAGTAAATTGCAAACATTAATGCCTAAATATTACGACTACTATGTGTTCAGTGACATATGCGACAGTGAGAAAGATTATAGTATAAGAAGTCTGGAGTCTATAATAAAGGATGCTCGCCGATATTTATACCTAGCTTATAGTGAAATATATTATATTATATTTAATATAATATATATGAATCGTTATTTTAAATATATATATTAAAAAATCATATATATTAATATAATAATATTATTATAATTATTAATATATATTACTTATATTTTATATATATATATATTATAACTATCTATACAATACTATAATATATAATATTATACTATATATTATTACAGTATATATATTATAATATTTATATCTAAATCTTTATATATACTATACTTATATACTATATATAATAATTATTATATATATTATATATATATTTATATATAGTAATATATATATATAATATATTATAATATACCTATACATATCACTCACTACATCTAATTATAGAGTATTCGGTATATTGGTAGTACATATATATATAGGTAATAATATATATATACATATATATATACTATATATATATTATAATATTATATATATATATATTATAATATATATATATATAATATATAATTATATAATATAATATAATATATTCTATATATTATATTATAATTAATATATATATATATATATATATATTATAGGTATATATATTAAATATTCTATCATATATAATATTTATATATATATTATATATATATATATATATATATATATATATATATTATATATATATAATATATATATATTTATATATAATATATATATATATTATTAATATTATTTATTATTATACTATACTGAGTATATGAGTATAATAGTATAATCATAGTATAGACAAGATAATGGGTTAATATAAATATTTATTCTTAAACCTTCCTTTTCTCTCATAATATATATATATATTATATATGAAATATAGTATATATATATACTTGTTATATATATATATATATATATATATATATTTTTATAATTTATTAATATATATAATATATTTATGTATATATCTGTAAATATGTATAAACTATATTATAAATTATATATATTAGTAATTACTATATATATATACATTTTATATATATATTATATATTTATTTATTAATTATATATTATAGTATAGATATAGTATATATAGTTTTATATATTATAAGGAGTATATATATATTTAATATAGGCTTATATATTTATATATATAAATATAACATATATAATAGTAATTCCTAATAATTTATACTATATTATATAAATATTAATACTTATTTATATATATATATATATATTATATATATATATATTGTATATATATATTATATATACTATGATTTCACTTTATCTCATTATGCAATTGAAATATGAATATTTGTGTGAAAAGAAAAGGAAGATTTTGATAGCAGGATTTTGAGAAGAGGACCAAGAACGCTAGAGCTTGTTCCCTGGCAAAGAGGGATCGGAACTATGAGTGGACTACTGGACTACTCTTCTAAGGGATAAACCCTTGAGATGAGAACTAAAAAGAAATTATAATAATCATAATTTTACTTTATTTTAATCCAGTAATAAATTTATTTTTAAATCGAGAATTACAGGAGGAGCCAAACAAAATTATATCAATCTTAGATATACTTTTTGATATAAACAAAAAAATTAAGTATAATTAAAAAAAATGGAACATACATTATTTGGATTTAGATATTTATTATTAAAGAAGATTAAAGATCGAAATGGAACATGCGGTTCGGAGTACTGGCTCGTTTTATAGGTCGAAGTATGAATCAATGTTTACTAAATGGCAGTCCGGTAGCTAGCTGTTTAGAGCACTCGGTCCACATTAAGGAAAGACACCAGGTTTCGTCCTGGTCGGTCGTCTGAGGGGCTGTATATTATTTTATCTTCTTGGCTCCGTCTTGCTCAGCACTTTAAAAAATTGAGCACATCACCCTCCTAGATTAGGCGCTTTGTCCGTAAGAGTGGTGGTGTTTAACTGTAAAAATACTTATACTAGTATATATATAATATAGTATGGGAAATATATATATATTTATATAATTAATATATTTTATATATATATAATATTATTATATATCTTATAAATATATATATATATATATAATATATAAAGATATATATTTATATATATTTTTATAATAGATATATTTATCATATTTATAAATATAATTAAATAATGTTTATATAATCACCTTAATATGTATAATAAAATATTTTGGTATAATATATAATATATATTAAATGTAGTATATATTTTATATATATATATATTTATATTTGATATATATTATATATATTATTTATAGTTATATATATATATATTAGTATATTATATATATATATATAATATATAGTATATTATAGTATATCATATTATTGAAAAAATAGGAATAATTTATATATATAATTTATTTCATAATAATATTAGTTTAATATATAATAACTAATAATATATATTATATATATTATAATATATATTAATATTTATAATATATATAATAAATATATCTATATATAGTTATGTATCTGTACTATGATATATAAGGGTACCTATGTATCTAAACAACATTAGCTATATATATATATTATATATATTATATCATATTAAATATATTATACTATTAATATATATATTATATTTTCTAATATATATATTACCTCATATATTGAACGAGGTCATGGTGCGTAATTTGAATTAATGTAATGGTAATTATAAAGAGCATAGAAATTTTGCGACTTGTGTTGGGATTTGGGTTTATTTTGCTATAATATGATTGACTTTTAGGACAAAGTACTAGTGTTATTAAGAAAAAGAAGAAGAAATTGAATTTAAAGTGATTTTAAGTTTCAGACATTTTCCCGTCAACATAAATGTTTAAACTTTTATTTTAATTTTATTTTTATTTTTTAAAATTTTTAAGAAAATTAAAATAAAAAAGTTAAAAGTGAAATGATACCGTAAGTTTTTCTTTTAAATCCCGCAAAGAAATGTCGGTAATAAGTGTTAATTGGTTTGTAGGAACTTAAAGATGTAAGTTGTCGAATTTATTCTGTAACTGTTACAAACAGTTTTCAAGTTACTTAAATTTACATAGTATAGAACATTGCACTAGTGAGATTAGAGTTCAGTGAAATTATGAAAAATAAGAGCAAGGTTAGATTAAATCTAGAAAATTGTGAATATATTTATTTAAAATGACATTCCTTTTTAGTATCACCAGTTTTTTTTGATTTGAAACTCTATTTGGAAAAACACATTTGATGACAGTCGCCTCTTGTGAATTTAGTGATGACGTTCTCCTTGATAACCTGATGATGTTGTTGTGTCTCCTCCGCTCCTGTGATTAGAATTGTTAATCGATTATTCTAATCTGAATAATTTTTGCAGCCTTGTTTATTATTGCTAAAGTTAATAGTTGGATTTTATATATTTTAGTGTCAACCATTGATTGAATTTAATACCGTATTGTATATTTAAAATAAGAAAATTTTTTAATTATTATTCTTTATTCTTATTACCGCTCATACCCTTGCTTAGGGCTTAATTAGATTTGGAGTTTCATTGACAGCTTTCAGAAATAAGTGACTTATAAGGTTAATTACAGTAGGTTTACACAGAATTCTGTTTAGTTCGTAGTTTGATTTATATTAAAGGAGAAACGGGCACGAGGGTAAACAATATGATAATAGGGTGATATATTATTATATATAGTGATATATTAACTACTTTTATTATATATATACTATATTATAACGAATGATATACTATATATATTATAGTAGTATTTATATATTATATATATAATGTTTATATAAGGTATCATATTATATTTATCTATATAGGGCTATATATGTATGATAACGTGAGAGTAATAATAATATATATTTATAATACTATATATAATATAGATATATACTAGGGTATATATGTATTATGTGAGAAGTATACTATATTCCAGATATCCAAGCTAACTATTTGTTAGTAACTACTGATCATATTACTGATAATATTTTTAATCCCCTAGGCATAATACTATATATAAGATTATATATAACTACTATATGCGGATACTATACGATATATTCATATATTATATATATATATATATATTATATATATATATATAGTTATATATATATATTATATATTTATACTACTATTGAACATATATTAGTAGTATATATATATACGTATATATGAATATATATATAAATATATATATTATATATTAATATTTTGATCTACTATTTATATATATATATAATAATAATATATATATGAATAATATATAATTTATATATATATATATATACTATACTATATAATATATAATACATATAAATATATATATCTGAGTAAATATATACTACGGTTTATGAAGTATAATAGGTATTATATACCTATCGTATATATGAGTATATGCATAACTATACTATATATACTTATATATATATTTATATATAATAAAATATATATGACCTTATTATTTAATATACTACACTATATATGGATAGGTATATAAGTATGTATAATGGATATAGGTAGTATATATAATAATGGCGGTGGCCTTTCAGGTAATCTGTAAAAAAATGCAAATCTTTTAAGTTATAAACCTGAAAAGCATAATATTATTTTTAGTAAAACAAATAATTTTTAAGCAAACAAGAAAAAAATAAAATAAAAATAAATAATTCTAATTATTTGAAACAGTAATTAAACAAAACGAAAGAGTTTATATGAAAAGCAAAAAATTAAAAAACATAAGAATGAAAC
The DNA here is from genome assembly GCA_015478945.1 of Trachelipus rathkii. Lineage (NCBI taxonomy): Eukaryota > Metazoa > Arthropoda > Malacostraca > Isopoda > Trachelipodidae > Trachelipus > Trachelipus rathkii. The sequence continues at coordinate 28,004 of JABUQX010119266.1, read as the reverse complement.
TTATAAACTTATAAATGAAACTTATAAAAGTAAAATAGCAAACAATTATAACTACGCTCTGACAATTATATAAAAGACAAAGCATAACAAAACAAAAATAAAATAAAAGTATTTTGTGTTAGTTATATCAAACTATGACTTGAACTCAATAGAGTCATAGATCAATAGATCATGTTGGACAGGAGTGTAAGTTGCAGTTTTGATTAACTGAATTTATTGATTTTACTGCTTTAGGGAATGTAAATAATGCAAATTGTTTTTTTAAAGGTATAACATGTAGCAAATACCTGGATTATGTGGTTATAGTAAAACAAAAATGTTTTTAAGCAATAAAACAAATAAAATAAAAATAAATAAATAAAAATTTGAAAAGTAATTAAAAAAAAAAATTTAAATGAAAGCAAAAATTAAACAATCAGTAAAGCATGCCCCAACTTATAAAAATACGTTATAAACATATGGAGACAACTTCTAAAATAAATAGTTCAAACAGATATAATGTCTAGCTTGACGAATGGGTACATAAAAAGAAAACAAAACAATAAATAAAAGTTTTTGTGTTAATGTTATAACAATATGACTTAAGATCAAATAGGGTCATTAGATCAATAAGGATAATAGATCTTAATAGATCATGGAAGGGTAGGAGGGTGGGCTGGGTGGTAGTTTGATTTCTGATTTACTGCTTTACAGAAATGTAAAACATAACTATTTTAATAAAAAAATATGACTTAATGCAATAGATCAATAGATCAATTGATTGTCATAGATTGCAATAGATCATGGTCTTGGGTAGCATTAACTAGCACGCTGGGTGGTTTGATTAACTGATTTACGGATTTACTGGACTGCTTTAGGGTAGGTAAAATGTAATTGAGGTGGGTTAAGTGCCTGAGCAATAAAAAGATAATAGTAAAAAAAAAATTCACTTTAAAGAAATTACAAAACAATAATAAACACTAAAAGATTTTTCGTGTTTATGTTATATGCAAAATATAACCTTGTTCAATAGACGTCGTAGATCAATAGATCAATGAGAATGAATAGATCAAATAGGATCAATAGATCAGCCGGTGTGTGGGAGAGTAGGGGCTGGTGGTTGATTTACTGATTCTCTGATTTTCTTTAATGTCAAAATCGCAATATTTTTTAAGTTATAAACATGAAAAGAATAAATTTTTAGTAAAATACAAATGTTTAAAGAAAAAAAATCAAATATAAAATAAAATTGTTTTGTGTTATGTTATATACAAAATATGACTTGAATAAAATAGATCAATAATAGATCAATAGATATCAATAGATCAATAGATCACGAAATTGGTAGGAGGGGTGATGGAGGAGTTTGATTTTATTGATTTACAGATTTACTCGGCCTTTAGGGTAGGTAAAAACCATTGCAAATTTTTTAAGTTAATACAAACATGAAAAGAATAAATTTTTAGTAAAAACAAAATGTCTCAAGAAAGACTAACATTTAATCAAAATATAAAAGTTTTTGTGTTAGAAGTTATAAAACAAAATAGGAAACTTTATTGACACTAAAAACAACTTTGCATCAATAGTATCAATAGATAAATTTGAATCACGGAATGGGAAGGAGGGTGACTGGAAACAGTTTGAATTTACTGATCTTATCTGATTTAGGGTTGGCTGATTTAAACCAAATTTACCATAAAAATATAGACTTGAAATAATAGCATCATAGATTAAAAATTAGATCAATAGATGGTCAATAGAATCAATAGATAACGAATGGGGGAAGGAGGGGTTGTAATGGAAACAGTATTTGAATTTACTGATTTTAACTGATGTTTAATGGTTTGGGTATGTAAAGACATAACAAATTTAATAAAAAATGTGACTTGAATAATAGATCAATAAGATCAAATACGAATCAATGAAAGGGAAGGACGGAGAAGCTGGAATATATGACGGTTTAGAGTTTACAAGGTTTTTAATGTTTAATTCTGAGTCTCTATAGTAGGGTATGTACAAAACATAACAATTTTAATTAAAGATAATAATTGAAGATCAATAGATCAATAGGTAAATAGATTAATAGATCAACTAGATCACCGAATGGGACGCAGGGTGACTAGGAAGGGCAGTTTGATTAACATGATTTAACAGATTTACTGCTTTAAGGGTATGTTTAAAACATAACAATTTTAATAAAAAAAATATGACTTGATAATACAATAGATCAATTAGACTCATTAGTTCCAAATTAGATCAAATAGATCATCGGAAGGGTAGGAGGGTGGCTGGTAGGGAATAAAAAATAATTATTGATTCTACTGATTTACTAGCTTTTTTACTTGAATTTAACTGATTTACCTGCTATTATACTAGATTTACTTGATCTTACTAGGCTTTACGGTAATTGGGGTAAAGACATAACATATTTATTTAGATTAAAATATCAACTTGAAATCAGATAGTATACAATTTAGATCATATTTTCTAACTGGTATCTCAGTCAGACTCACGAATCGAGTAGGTGGTTGGGAGTGCCTGAGGCAGGTTTGATTTATTCTGATATACTGCTAATACAGGATTTACTACACGATTTACTGAATTAGCTGATTTACCTGTTTAGAGGTAGTAAACGGATAACAATTTTCTCCGAAATTAAATACTTGACTTTGAAGCCTCAATAGTCAATAGATACAATCAGATCATAGATGCATAGATAACAGATCATGGACTGGGTAGGGGCTGGAAGGTAGTCTTTAGGTTTATGCCGATCGTTACTGATTTACTGCTTTTTAGGGTATGTGTTCAAATCTAAACAATTATTTTTTAAGTTAATAAACAAAAAAATAAAATATTTTGTAGAAAAAATGTCACGGGTTTAAGCAAAATTAACAAAACGATTTATATTTAAATAAAATAAATAAATTAATAAATAAAATGATGTTGAAAAAAACTGCAAAAGTGTAGAAATAAAGGTTTTAAATAAATAAATTAAAATAAATAAATAAAAAGTTTAAAATAACAAAGTAGTAAAAATTCAAATCTAACATAAGTAGAATTAATTTAATAATGGACAAGTGGAAAATTAAGTACTAACAATAATGTCAACCGTTAAAATATTATAAAATAAAGTTTGATATTTAAATTTAAAATAAGTAAATTATTAAATAAATAATTCAAAAGTCATGGATGACATACTATAAATGTAAATGCAATTTGAAAATGAAAAGTTGAAAATAAATATTAATTATATGTTTAAAATTAAAATAAAATAAATAAAAAAATAAACTTAAAGAAATAATTTCCTTAAATATAAAAAAATTAAATAAAATAAAATAATAAATTAAATAGAAAAAATTTAAAATTTCTCTTACAATTGTAGTTATTCTGCCATTAGAATCAACATAAATCAAATTTAATAAAAACTTTAAAGTGAATCTAAATGCGATAGAATAAATTGTAAAATGCACTTAATAAAATAAAATAGCATCAATGTTTAACAGACCTCGAGAACGGCGGGCACGATGGGCTGTTCGGCGGCCTGCAGGCTTCCAAGGCAGCTCGAGCAAAGTACTCGGAATTTTCCAAAAAACTTCGAAAGTGGTTTTCCCAAGTCATTCTGCCTTCCGACGTGCCAAGGAGTGTCATAGGTAAATCCTCCCACAAAATCCTCCGGAGTTAAATATTACGACCGAACTGTTACATAAAATGCTAAAAATTTAAAATGGTATAAAGCCACTGCAGATTTACAGATTTACCTAAAATGCTAATAATTTAAAAAGGTCAAATTTACGGATTAGGTGTTCAGATATTGCGATAAATCTGGCAATACGCTAAACAAGTAGCAAAATTCCTTTAAAAAATGGTAAATATTTAAGTAAAAAGTACCGAAAAATGGTCCAAATTCAGATCAGAATTAGGTTGCCAGATTTAAGCGCACTTAAAATCTGGCAGCCTTTTCATTTGATTTCACAAATATTTTACTGGACACAATTGTGGTTACTATTATACATATAATATAAGACCCCCGTGACTTTGTTCTTATCCTCAGTAATTTAAACCTTCGTATGATTGCCTCCTAAATCATGAGTAATTAATGTAATAAGTTTTCATAAAGAACGTTTTCATTTAATCCTAATTCCCTCTTTATTCTAAAATTTCACTTTTTAAAGTAATCTTCCATCCATATCGATCTGTCGTAAACATAATGTAAGGAATTTTCCTCCTCTAATGCCTAACTTGTAGTGATAAATATTTAACGTTATAAATCAATCAACTATTATAATGAAATTTAACACTACCAATCTCACACAGTCAGTGCATCTCTATATTAAGTTGGACACGCATCTAGGAGTTATGATGTGCATGTAATATTAATCATATGAGCAACGTCTGATTGTAAGAGATCATAGCACTGAGTCGAATGCTGTAGCACTCATTAGCGATATAACGTGTCTCTCATGGTAATCCCTAACTCACACTCTCGAATAATAGTAGTGAACCTACATGTAATATTCTTGAGTCGTCTCCTTTATTACTCTGATGAGCGCGTAAATCTAATTATTTGATCAGATATATGAATGTTTACACACGTAATATGAAATATATCTTTGTCATTCGTTTCCTTCCCACCCACAGTGCTGTATATGTAGAAGGGCTCATGCTCTATTATTGCCATAAACCATTATAAAAAATACACTAAATAGCTTACAAATCAAATATACAAAGTAAACTACATAGAGCAGTTTTAGTAAAATACCAAAATTTATTTTTTTTTCTAATAAAAAAATCACAAAAAATATCTACTCTATTAGTCTATATATATCTATCAAAACCCCATTATCGGTTCGTAAGCTGAGGGTATATATGGCGGGTAATTAATAGCATGTAATATTTAGTTTATAACCTCGTACTAACGTATAGGTGATATATAATATAAGTGGCGCTAGAGTAATTTCATGTAGCATACTGGAGATAGCACACCTACTAGGTACGTTTATCCAGACTACAATGAGGATTGAGTCCGTGACTCAGCCGGGGAGGTATATAGTAGTATTAATAATGTGTGGAATATCTCAACGTGAAATGACTATATCAGTTAAGGTAGCTTGCTACTAAGGCGGTCACTACGGCGGGTCATGGTGTAATAAATTAATATGGGTTCATGTTAATTTTAATGTAGTAGTCCGCCGATAAAGCTCACCCTTATACACTATATATATAACAATAATGAAATGCCACAGGTAGGTAATGATCCATCGAGTATCCTAATAATATGCTATAATTCAGATTAGAGTCTGAATTTGAATGAGTATACTATACTGACCAGCACGCGGATACGATATGAGATAGAATAGATAAATGACTCTAGTCCTGCTAGTGTTAAGAGAGAAAATGGAGTGTCGAGAGATATGTGATAATGGATTATACACATTAGTTAATAAAACAGTGTTAGAGGTCAAGGTGATATGTGTGATATTTAATGTTCACCATGAGTTTATCTACATATGACTTTACATTGAGGGATTGGGGTTATTAGTATATATGTAAATTATAATGGTGTGGTAGGCAGTGATAAAATGGTGTTTAAAGTAAGATGTAGAAATTTTATGAAGGTGAAGTGAGTTTGCCCCATACCTATTATATAGCGGATGATTTGTTTTATGTGTGTGGTATGAATATCAGAGAGAGTATGAATTAAGTGAATGTAGAGAGATTAGTATCAGAGGTGATGATTAGAGTGAGAGAGAGGGATAGTGAAAGATGGAAGTAGAATATGAGTGTGAAGAAGAGATGTGAATTATTGTTGATTTATTATGAGTTTGTGAATATAGTATATAGTGAGAGTAACAGTCCTCGGGTGGTATAAAATAATACTACTGATTTATTATTTAATCTGTAATTGAAGAGTTATATTAGCTCATTGAAACTCTCATTTAGAGCTGAAATACTTTATATTTATTCAGAATAGTTTGAGTACTGTCCGTACATTATTATATTAATATTAATTAGAGAGAATAATTATCTCGATGATGTTGTATTCAAAGATAACTGACTTAATATATCATGAGGATTATCACAATGTTAAATAATGGTTCAGGTGATAAGAGGTGAGGATATGGAGTAGTGATAATAATTGTTGTATAAAGCATATTGTGACATTCCACAATAGGATGAGAAGTAGTGGCTGTAGTTAGCTCAATTAAAAAAAGTACCCAGTTAGGATGTGATGTGGTGATTAACAAAGTTTGTGAGTGCAGTATAGTGACCTCATCTTATCAGTGTGCGTCTATCCTAGTGCGCTATATATATAATTTAGTGAAGTAATAATTTTCATTTTACTGTATATATATGATAGGTAGTATGATATTTATATGATACCATGTAGTGTATATAATAGCATTATAGTAGTTTAAGTACTATATAATTAATGGGTATATATTAAACTGGATAATTTATATAAATAGAGGTAGTAGTAATCTTAATTAAGTATTAAATTTAGTTAGTTTTATTTCTCTAAGTATTATAGAGAAAAGCCATTTTAGTAATGAGATATAGTGATAGTGCGTAGTTAGCTGATGTAGAATTTATATAAGGAATTAGATATTAAAAAAATGTGAAGGATTTTAATTAGTAATATACGTTATAATTTAATTTGGAAGTTGTGATTTATATTTATTAGGTTGTCGTAAATGGAAAAGTAATAGTAAAAATGACTAGTGAATAATAGTAGTAAAGTTACAGTTGATATAGTTATATAATATGTTATTAGTATTACTATGCGGATAAATGGAGATGAGTAATTGTGAGACTAGATTTACGTATTGTGATTTTATAAGTCTGGAAATTGTATATATATATATATGATGTTATTGATAATGAGATAGTGTTTGTAGTAAATAACGATCCGATATCATTGTCGTAGATCCATTAGATTATGAATAATAATGATAATGAGTATATAGAGGTCTTAGTAAAAGTGTATCTGAAGGAGAGAAATGGGTATGAGTGTTTGTGCAAGAGGCGAGAAATTAAAATTGATGTATATACTAATAATAGTAGTGAGTAATGATGTAAATATATAAGTAATCAGGAGATATTCAATATATTGATATATGAATAATTGAGACTTAAATTTGGTTTAGTGTAGATATCTCATTAATATTCACCTGGGGCGTGGGATGACCCTAACACTAGACTGAATAATATTATACCATAGTGAGGAGTCCTTCACGCTATGGGATCCTCGTATGATATAGTTCTCTTGGTTATGAGAATTATTTCTGAGACATTGCTGTCTAGAGTTATATCTATATATAATTAAAGTATAATTTACAATTTCATGTGAAAGGCATATTTCTTTTATTATCTGAACTGTGTGATTTAAATTACTTCTAGTCTTTTACTGTTCCATACAGTTCTACGTCTAACCTTACCCCTCCAGACTTACATAGTGAGAAAAAGGGATAGAATAATGATGATGAGATGATTATGATGATTGAAATTTTCAGAGCATATAGTTTAATAAATGATAGATATTAATTAATTATATTATATTTATTAAATATACCGTATTTTTTCGGTGAGTACTGTAATATTAAAATATATATATTATTAATATATATTTAATAATTAATATTATATTATAATAATATTATAATTGGTATTATTATAATATATAATAATACCATAATAATGATTATACTAATAAAATATTTTATTTATTATTATATATATTATTATATATTATTATTATAATCAAGATTCACTAGTCAAGCCTTAATTTGTTAAAATCTGATATGCATTTCATTTCTTTTTAATTTTGTGATATAAACTTTAATATACAGTGGTAATATATTTTACCATAAATTTTGCTTTACAGATTAATATATATATTTAGCTTTATATTAAATTGCTCGAATCTATGATATCCTATAAAGATGATTTTCAAATACTATGCGAACATACCAATATATCTATCTATATATCATCACGATTTTAGCATTTTCACCTGTAGAGAGTTTGTGAGAGTTAGTAAGTTAGTGAGAGTGAGTAGTGATTTGAAGATGAATAGTCTCTAGAGAATATGTGAGCGAGAAAGAGAGATCGATATACGTGATACCGAAGAGCAGGAGAGAGAGAGAGAAGAGGAAATGCCATGACACAGACGATGCGACAGCAAGGGAAGTTTAAATCAGTTTTAATATAGGAATGATAGAAATAGAGAGAGAGAGAGAGGAGCAGTAGCATATTGGGAAGAGAGATATGTTTATGACACTAGTAGAGGTAGAATTAGGCAAAATACATACTAAGTACCTATTTTTGAGATAAGACATGTTGACCCCTCTTTCGGACAAAAACCTGACGAAAAAACGAAACATTGGAAGTTAACGAGCAAATTGAATGGAAGAGAGATTAAAGAATATTTGTGGAAGATGGAAGTGATGTTGTACCGAATGAGTGAATCCTTGTGTTGATAAATAGAGCTGGAGTGAAGCTGTTAAACACAAAGTATAAATAGAGACACAGAGAGAATGGGTGAGAAAGATACATCTCTCTCTGCAAGGTACATGAGCTACGATCTGACGAGTACGAATGCATACTCGTACTCGAGAAGTACGTGAAGGAGAAACATCAGATGCAATGCGTAAGACGAAGTGAAGCAGAAGAAATCTGCGATCGTACAGTCGGTCATTCTGAGTCTCGATCGTGACTGCGTGATGCAAGAAGAGAAGAGTGAGCATTGGTAAAAGAAAACCAATACACTCAATAATATTATGTATTATTTGAATCGCTATCATCTTGCTTCTAACTGTTCTGACCCCGAATAGGAACAAAAGCAAGTTAATGGAAGTTTATATTCTATAATAAAATAAATGTGATACCTTTGAGTAAAAAATGTAATAGTCTTGGAGAGAGAAGAAGGATAGAGAGAGAGTTGATAAGTATGAAGTATATATGAGAGAATAAACAAGAGGATCAATGGTATAAAAAAAAAAGAAATATAATTTATATAGAACCTGCTAAAGAGATTTTTACAATTGTATAAAGGAAATAACTTCCCATATAGATGGATATATAGATGAGAGAGAAGAGGAGAGAAATGAGTTCGAAGGATAATCTACGTCCACTGATCAAATTATATTACAATTTTAAGATTATTACATAATCATTGAATACATAGAGGATTTTACCAAAGAAATGCTCCTTCTCTTTAATTTTTTAATAAAGGAGGACAACAAAATTATGTATAGATCTGTTTTATTAGCTTTTCCTTATCCACACAAAGAGTTTTTTGTCCTCACTACATTGCAGAAATATTTCATTTTAAAATTTCGTTTCATCTCAATAAAAGAATGACATTTTATTCCTTTCAACGCTTGCCTTGAAAATATATCTTATCCGTATAGGTAATTGTAATGGTATTATTATATAAGTATTTATTATCATTATTCTATATATTACCATATACTCTATTTAAAACAATATTTCACTATAACAGTAATATTAAATCTTATAGAAAAGAATGAATGATATATAGTAATGAGGTTAAAGTGATAATGAGAATATAATTTTAGGGTGGATTAGCGTTATAATATAATTAGGCTCATAGTCCGTAATCTCCTCATGAAAGACAATGAAATCAAATGAGAGTAGTGGGTCGCGTTAAGAAAGATTAACTGTGAGATCTGAACATCTCATATTGTCTTAGGACCTAATTCCTGATAGGCTCTGGCTTGCTCGCTGGAAATAGTGCACTATAACAGTAAGACTATGTAAATTCTTTCTATTCCTTTTGTAGGTATTTTCTATATTTCCATTGTTACTGCATAATGATAACTAAATTGTATAGCAGGTTCTTGGTGTTATGAATACTTCGGATATTATAAGTTGAAAAAGATTATATATCAGGAATACAATAAAGTCATCATTTGGTGTATGAACTGTTAGGTAAAAGTTTAATAGTTACGATTAAGTATAAGTGTCTCATTTTATAATAGCTAGTACGTTGATATAGGCAGCACCTTAAGCACTCTAAGAAAATAAATTAAACAATATTTTTAAAATAGATGTGTAAAGCTCTATTCTATAATATTCTATATTATATAGTTTTCTTTTATGACCCTACCACAAAGTTTCACTTATATTTTAATTTTGATTTTTCAAATAGTGTTACGAATCCAAAGCAAGTTCGATTAATGCTTATGGATATAATAGGACACAGATAATAAAGTATACAATGAAATAATATAATATATAATATATATTAAATTATATATTAAATATTAATGTTTAAATATAATGAAATACATATATAGTATTTATATATAAATAATAATATAATATAATATATATATATATAATATATTATATATGTATATTAAAGGTTAACTATTAACGACATAATATACAATATTAATATAACATATTATACTAAACTAAATATAATTATAAATTTATTTTAATAAGATGTAAAGTAAATATATAAAAAATATCGATATATAATTAAACTATTAAAAGGTATTTAAAGGTTACACTATTAACGACATATATATACATAATTATATATAAATATCATATATATAAATAATAACGGAAATAATACAGTTTAGAGAAAACATATAAAATTTCTCATTAATTAATTAATATATGAAGATTATATACAATAATAATTTACTATATAAGTAATATTACAATATATAAATTAATATTATATTAATAAATTATTAATTTATATTAATATTATATATTAATATATTTTATATATAGAATATATTATAATATTATATAATATATAAAATATAATAATATAATCATAAAATATATATATATAATATAAAATAATTAATAAATATATAGATATATAATATATAAATAATAATAGTCATATTAATAAATAAAATAATTATATTTGTATAATAATAATAAAATAATAATAATATGATATGTATATATATATTAATATCCATTATAATATATATATAATAAGTATAGATATAAGATATAGTATTAAGAGAGAAATAATGCTATTATATTAATATAAATTAATAAATTATAAATATTTTATAATTATATATTATTAATATATTAATATTACTATAAAAGTTGTTGTGACTAGTATATGTTTTGGTATGTCTTGTTAGTTACTTTGATCGACGATATAATACACACAACCCATATAATATATATATAAATAAATATATATATAATATAAGATAATATTTATGTTTATATAAATATAAGTCGACATATGGCTAAGGTCAGCGTAGTAGTAAATTTCAGATATCTCTAAAGTATATTAATAGAATCCTAAGGTAGAAATTACTCCTAGAAGTTATCATATCCCCTCCTTTATTTATATCCTTTTTTGATAAATTATAAGTGAGGAGCTATGCTCCCGTGAGTATGTGTAAAACAATAATAATATTATATTATTAAATTATATTAATATTATATTATAATAAATTATAATATATAAAAAGTAATAATAATATATAATTCAATATATATATATGAATATATATATATAATTAATTATATATTATTCATATATTATTACAATAATATATAATTAATTATATATAATAATAAATATAATAGATTATAATATTAAATAAATAAATAATATTATAATATAATTAATTATATAATTATATAATTATTATATATTTAATAAATAATATAAATATATAATTATATATTTTGACATAACTTTATATCTTTTCTTTTATTTATATTTGTATTTAATATCATAAATTAATTTTTATTAGTGGGTTTGAACCCTTAACCCTTTAGGATGTAAGCAAGAGCGTTTAACCCCTTAATACACTACGTATGATGACTAATAAGGATAACACTGCCATAATGTATTCCCACTGAAAAGCTAATGCTTATCACCAAGAGGATGCTAGTAAGGCATTGTACATATTGACATCTTAATATCATCCAGACTAGATCTCCCGCTCACACTCGGTTACAGATGGTAATATATAATTTTGGTGGTAAATAATATTAATTAGTGAGTAATATTAGGAATATTATTATATACAGACCATTTTGGCACTTTTTAAAATTACTATATTATTGTATTTATCAAATAGACCCTTTAAGTGGGTTTGAACCACTATACCCTTATAATAATGATGATTTAAAGCCAGATAGTCAGTTACCCTCATTTAACCTACGATTGATGACATAAAGTGTTGTAATTAGCGGGTAAGAGATTACTCTGTCTGGATGGTTAATATGAGACTATCGATCATGCCATTTAACATTCTCTCTTGGATGCAATAGACTATATTAATTCAAGTGGTAATAACACATGACATGGGGTTCCATTGTTAAGTTCTCATCTATGGTTTAGGAATTATTATATTGAGGTACACTCATACTTTGGTCCCTCTAAACAATATATGTACCTAAATGAGAAGTAAGAGAGTGATTTAAAATATTCCAGTAATTTCTATAAGGAGACCTAATGAAAGTCCAAAAATCCATTATAAACAGAGACAGAGGCGAATATATATAACACGTGCCTATTAAATGTAATCTTGATATAAGCTTCCATTTATTACCTCAATCACCCAATGTTAATTTAGCTCGGTCTCGAATAAATATTACACCAAGTGATTACCTCTGTATCTTCTCGTTAGTATGAGCAGAGAAGTAGTAAGGATCTGTGTGAAAAGCACTTAGAGGTTGGAGATTCACATATCTATCATAGAACCATATCGACTCCTCATCGTGTTAAAGCAAAGGCCTTATCAGTACCTGCGTCATGTTAGTCCCTCCTCCTACAGTCATCATAATAAATACATAATATCCGTCCGCCGATTAAGAGTCCTGTTACCCAAAGGGGAGTAACGCATTCTCCTCCGGCCTAAACTATTACGTACACCGCAAGGGTTAAGCCCTGGTTCAAAATTCTTCCCATCTTTAAGGGACTTTTTGATAATTTAATACAATATCAAAAGCACGGATTTAATGTGCCAAATGTCTGATATTAATAGTATATAAAATGTAATTACCTATTTAGACTTTCTCAAACGAAGGTAAAATATTTCCACATAAGTTAGAATTTACTCACTAAGACGCGGCGAGTGTGAAAGCGGGCCGCAAGGGATCTAGTCTAGCGCAAGTTAGACATAGATACAAAACGACGACACATGACATCTACATCCAATAACTCTTGGGAGAAGCAGCTTTTAGTTGGAATACCACTGCAGGTTTCATTTTACGTTCACATACGTAAGGTTAAGAGGCACGACTCTTTGAGCTCGTATATTAACATCCTAAAGAAGGCGTAAGGGTTTCAACCACCATATGCTTAGGGGGACTTATTGAAATATATAAATAATACCGTAAGACAAAATTATAGAAATACACCGGCAATTAAAATCCCATACAATATGTAACAGCATAAAACACATAATTACAACATTGACAAAAGGATATAAATTAATGACGAAGTCGATTTTCCTAATTACTAATTCATTATGGTCTGTGATGTAGCTCTACAAGATCACGATTGTTGTTAGCTCAATAAAATGCAAATGTATGCACTACCACATCCACTTACTACTAAATAGATGACTTTTGTATAACTAAACAATGAGTAAGAGACTTAAATTCATAATAGAATGACCAAAAAAATAAATTGAGTATAATTTAAATTGGGAGGAATCTTCAGATCTGCTTCGTATTCTGAGAATATAATATAAATAGATATATAAGTGTAAAACATATATTTTTATTACTCACTCACTCACAAGTTTATAATAACCTCATATGTTATGAGAAAATGCTTTATAATAAAGTTGTAGTATTATTTCTTATATTAGATAATAATACTTTACATTAGAGATAGATACAAATATAATTATAAATTAAGATATAGTTATAATATATATAGTATAATATATTAGTATTATATATTTAATATTAATTAAGTATAGTATGAATATATATATAATTAAATTAAATATGTGTAATAATATAGTTATATAATTAAGATATATATATTATAGATATTAATAGATAATAAATTAATAGGTATATATGTATTAATATAAATAATAATTATATATTATAATATGAAATATTATATGATATTATAATATATATTATATTATAAATATTAGTATACTAATATATATATATAATTAAATTAATATATAGTTAATATATTATCTATTATATTTTATGTTATATAGTATATATGATATATATATAATAATATATATAATATTATATATATATTAAGTTATATTTAATATGGTATATAATTAATAGATAGTAAGTAAGATATATATATATATAATTAATATAATATATATATATTATAATATATATATAATAACTCATTATTACTGGTATATATATGCGAAAAATACAATATTAGCGTATTAAATTTGAGGTCTGTATTGATAATATTTATATATATAAATATTATATAAATATATAATTAATATATTATTAATATATATATTTATTATTAGTTAATATTAAATATATAGTATATTAATAATAGAGATAATATATAAATATAATATAGTAATTCAATATAATGATATGTATATATATATAGTTGATAGCTGTCCTTTGCAACTAGATATCTTTATGTATATCCAGTATTTACAACTACAAAGAATTATAGAGATAGTATAAGTAATAAGAAAAGAAGAGTATAGATATATATAATATAAAGTATATATAGTATATAGAATATATAATATTATTATAATAGATATATATATGAATATATTATATTATATATATAAATTATATATATATATATTATATATATTTTATATTAATAATATATATAATATTATATATTTAATATATATAATATAATATTATATATATAATATATATAATATATATTATATATATATAATATTATATAACTATATATAATATATATATATATTGAATAATATAATATTTATATAGATTAATTTAATATATATTAATATATATATATATATATTAGTATTATATATTATATATTATAAAACAGGCCTCCTCTCTCAAGGTAAAGGTTATTACTCACCGTACATATACCATGGTGAGGGATCCCAATCAGTAAAGGTCTATTGTAATTAATTCACTCAGTGATCAGGACTCCTTAACGGCACGAAATCTACGTCTGGTACTGCTAGTGACCTAATCCAGGCGGTAGTATGCGGAATAGTATTATATATCACCACAGACAAATAACTACCCCTAAAATATAGTTTAACTCAAGTATATTTCAGAAAAAACTAGTATAAAATAAAACTCGCTATACCTACTAGGCTCATATACCTCCATACCGAACTCTACTACCTACCATAATATATCAGGTAATAATAGGCTACTATGTAATCTCATTCTGAAATCATATATATAAATAAATTTAGCTATAGATAATATATATCACGTATAATAATATATGTTAAGTACTCAATTGAACATAACTCATAATGCAGTTATTTGAATTAAATGTAATATTAAATAATTATATTATATTCATATATAATTATATATATATATAAATAATATAATATATATATAATTATATAATATTAATATAATAATAACCACACCAACAATTGTCATTAAATACCTTACACAGTAGGAAAGAATTTATAATTATATATATAATAAAATAATATATATTAATAATGATAAGGTTCTATTATATTGTATATTATATTGAATATACAAATTATTAATAATAATTTTTAATAATAAAAATATTTACTTTACTATAGATAAACAATAATATAAAATGGAATCGTAAAAATATATTTTCTATGTTAAATTATAAGATAAAAACTAATAATAAATCAATATTAATATTATTTTTGTTCCGGTTTTTAGCTCTGTGGTAAAACGCTGAAGTGGCACGGGCTGCCAAATTTTATCTCGATAAGATAGCAACTCGAGATATGGAAGCTACCGAACTGTAGTGATGAGGTCATCGGATTATGAGTTCTCATATGTCGTCAATAATACTGGTGAGAGGTAATATTAAGTAATTATTTGAAGCAAACCATCGATCAGGTACTACATAGCCATGGTAATTATATTTATAGTTTAAAACCTGTAAGGTTAATTAAGTCACATAATTATAAATGCCCGCCAACAATGTATAAGTTGTTTTTTAGACTATTCCTTAAAATTTCGCAGGTTGCTTATTAATATCTTAATATTCAGCTTAGTACTTGTAATATGCAGGAGCTAGTCTGATATAATATATTGCTCAATAGAGGCCAAAGTTATTGCAAGTCTGATCAAATAAAATGCGCGAGGGCATGTATGTTAATTACTAATAATTTTCTAATTGAATTATAACCCCTTCCCTTAGAATTGGAATAGCTGGAGAAGACAATTCGTTTTGTTGTTTGTTTCATCAAAATAGTATGATATATAATAATATATATATTATATATATATAATATAATAATAATAAATATATTATATAATATATATATAAATAAATATATTTATATAATATTATTATAAATATAACCATAATTAAATTAAAATAATATTATTAAAATAAATAATATATAAAATAAAATATAAATATATAATTTAATATAATATAATATATATTAAATATAATATATATAAATTAATTAATAATAAATAATAATATAAAATTAAATTAATATATTTAAAAATATTAATATAAAATATATATAATATTAATATATAAATACTATATATACTAATAATATATTATAAATAATATTATTATTATATAATTAATATATAATAAAACTAAATAATATAAATTATCCATAAGAAATATGGTTGAAACGAATACCATAAATAAATTATTTTAAAAAAATTACTAACCTAGTCAAAATAAAATAAAGTAAACTAATTTTATATATTTACTTAAAATATATTAATTTTTCATATAAGATGTAGTGTCTATATATATAAATATATGTACTCCTATACTATATAAAATATTATATATATATAAATATATAATAATAAGTAATCAATCAGTATAAATATCATAATAATAAACTCTGATCGATGACTAATCACCAAGAATTACCGATATATAAAAATAGCCGATCTAAAAACAAGTACGGAGTACATGTATATAAAATACTATTTAAATATATAGTACTATAATAAAAACGTGGCAAGCAATAATTAAAACCACAATACAGCAATTTTCATTCATGAATAAATTATATATTTAAGCAAATTATTAATAGTTGCTCCTAAATATTAAATCAAAATTTGAGATTGTATATATACTATTACTAATAATATATAATAAATTAATATATTAAATATATTAATATATGATAATATATAATATATTGATAATGTATTCCTATTTGGATAATAAATATATTATAACATACTTTATTCTCGAAAGAATTACGGTTAATCAGAGCAAATAGCTCAAACCTAATATAAAATAATACTTTTAAAATATATATAATATAAATAAATTAGATTTTAAAATGACATAGTTTTGATCAACTTCACGAGTAGATCCTAAGAGTTAAGATTTGTTTAGCACAATGATTTGTACCTGCCTGACAAATATCATAAAATATATTTTCACATTTTTTGTACTTATTTATTTTCGAAGTAGGTAAAAAAAGTTGATAAGCGAGTCGACTTTAGACTTCACTATTTCACTGAATCAATCACATATAGTGTATAATATTTATAATTTTAATAATTTTAATAAAAGAGAAATGTCTAAAATTTAAAGTTTAATATTTTGGAATACAAAAATATTAAAAATTATAGTATCCTAAGATATAGAGTAGTTAGACGATACTAAAAATAAATATTATTCCAAATAATTCCATCAGAAGTAGTGCATCATTATAAATTAAATTTCCATTGTGATATTATGAGATACAAAAAAATGTATTTATATAATTTTAATTATATTAATATATATTATAATTATATATATAAGAAATAATCTAAATTTTTTTTTATTCTTAATATTTTATTATTTATCATATATATATAATTTATTATATAATTTAATCTACAATCACATCTAAGCTTCATTCATTCTGGATATTTATAACTTCACAGTCTATAATTAATAAATTAAATATGGAAGTCAAAGGTACTTCTAACGGTATAGCCGAGTATATTAGAGCCGCGGTAGCCAGCCGCGCCGGTAAGTCAGATGAAGCGTCAGGATAGGCCACCTAGCGCGGCTGTTGAGCCTAATGACACTCGTGGAGAGATATATGGATCTATTCTCTCCTCTACGAATGGAAATTAAAGTGTTTTTTTAGTTACATGTATCGTGAATAAGAGTTAAATTAATTGATATAGCGAGTATATGGTCAAGAAAAGATGTTTGATATAGTAGTCATCATTCCTATTACTATTTTAACAAATCTATAGCATCTAGTATTCTTAATCTTGCTAAGATAATGAGTGACCATAAATATGGCGTGAACAATTTTGCCGTTGATCCGTAGTAACATAGTTAAGGCGAGTATTGAAATTCCAAATTAGTATTTCCCAGCCTAATCCGGTCATACCGAATAAGTTTAAGTGCCAGGCGGTCCCGATTTCAAAGGAGTCTAGTCTGAACGTTCCGTGGAGCCCGGAGCCCGGAGCCCGTGGAAAGTCGGAATTATTTTAGTATTTTCCCTCGTATGAATATAGTTTTCCTTCGTTTTTATATGAAAGTCGTGATACCCTAATAGGACCCTATATCCCTCAGGATGAGGTACCAACTGATGAACCTAAGGGTTACGGGAGAACTTATCTCATGGGAGGGGAGACTAAATTATAATTAAACTGTAAACAATTTCAAAATAGTACATGTAAACCTAATATTCGGATCCGGAGCTGAAGCTGCAAAGTTGGAGCTGGAGCTGGAGCCGAATCTTGTGGAGCCAGGAGCCGGAGCCGGAGCCTGGTAGTTACAAAATCTCTCGAGGTTGATGATTTTTTTTTTAAATTATATAATTTTATGTATGGAATACATATTACTGCATTCAGAAAATCATTCATATTATCTGAACTAAATATTTACTCTATAAATAGTTACCTGCATCTCTATTATAAGGATTAAGAAGGTATGAAATATAAATGTCCGTAGCTACCTAGGCTGGAGGCCGGAAAGCCGGCAAACAGCACTCGAGCTTAGCTTAACGGTAAGCTACTGTAGCTAATGAATTTTTTAAATATTTTTATTTTTTTTTATTAGTATAAGTAAATATAAAATAATTATATGTTGAAATTACTATTGTGGGGCGATATACGTTATAATATATATTATCTGAAACAATTTCTTCAAATAGTTAAGCAGAAATACTCATTATATCGGTCATCCGGATATTCCGTTGGTGGGTAGTATAAGTCAGAGTAAGCCAGTAGTCGATAAGTGAGTTGATAGCCAGTTTAATAGTCAGAGCCTAATAGGGTGAGTGTCCGTAAGTTAGACATTTATTTTCGATAAAATAATATTTTATTATTTAGGTGATAAATATTTATTAATTGCCATGAAGATATTAATATAGTTGTATATATACTTGTAACAATTATATTCAATTTATAGTGCCAGATATAACAATCTTAGTTGAGATCCGTTTGATCACTGAGTAAGTTAGAGGTAAGCCGTAGTTTTCGGAGCCGGATTCTGTGAGCGTATAAATTATTTTTATTTTATTATTGATAATAAAATTAACATTTGCTTCTTTTTCATACCAAAGAGTATCAAATAAGACGTCCTTTTCAGGTTTCAAATAGTTCAGAAATCTTAGTCGGATCCGGATTCGGAAAGCCGGAGTCGATATAATATATAAGTCGGTAACTGCTCAGGAGTCTATAAGCAGGTGCAATTATTAGTATTATAATAATTTTATCTTACATGTATATATTAATAGAATTAAGTTTTTTTAATTAGATGAAAAATTATTAATTGCCTAGAAGTTTATATTCTAAATATAAAATACAATATTTAACTATATAAATTAAGTATGCAGAAAATTTTTATTGATTAGATGATATAGATTATATATCAACAAATTATATTTATTTCGAACAGGATTTGGATAGCCTGAGAGCTCGGAACCAGGGTGTAATGAATTTTATTATAAAAAAATATTTTTTAAGTATATTAGTAAGAAAAATATAATGCCAGAAGACGCACAGACTAGGTAAATAATTTATCAAAATATAGTGCTAGATAAACTCAATTATAGTCAAGGTTTACCGGCACTCCGGATCCTTGGGATAAAACTAAAACTATACGGTTACTCGTTTTATAATTTATTTTCAAGAAAATTAATTATTTCTTTAACATACGTAATTTTTTATGTAAGAACAATTTGTATATATCTAGAACAAATTTTCAAAATTATGATTCAGTATATTAATCCTTTTAATCGGATCTCAGGATATTTGGGTGATTAAGTCGGAGGTAGCCTGAGATATCAATTGTCGGAGATGGAGTCGGTTTAAGTCAGTGAAGTTTATGAGATTTTGTTTTTCGTAAAAATATTTATTTTTTAGGTGTAAAAATTATTTTTATATATATATAGAAGATACTATTTACAAACTCAAATTAATTTACAAATTATTAGTTCAAGAATACTTTTAGTCGTGAATCCGGATCCGGAGCCAGGATAGACCATAAGGTTAAGTCCAGGGAGCCGTAGTCCTGTGAGTATTGAATTATTTTTTTAAAAAATATTTTAGGTGATAAATCATTTTATATTATTGCCAATCAATGCGTCATTAATTATTAATAATTATTACTGTTAACCATATTTTTATCATAAATAGTTATAGAAACTACTTATTGCTTATCTAACGTAAAGCCGAAATTCTGAAGTCGGTATAAGCTGGCTTATAAGTAGGAGCTTGAGTAAAGGAATATGTCAGAGTCGAGCAGTTAGATAATAGATTCATGAATATATTTTTTTTTACAAAAAATTATATATTTTATTAAGTGAATAAAATATTAATGTGACCAGAATATTATGATATCACTTAACAAATTTTCATATAATAGTTGACAGAACCTTAGTTGGGTCCGGATTTCAGGTAATCCAGATTACGGAGGCCTGTATAATCTCTCTGTATATTTTTCAATGAAGATAATTATTTATTAACTTAGTTATATAATTTGAATAATATTATTCCATAGGAAGACTTGTATATATATATTATATTATATCTGTGAACAAACTTTCAAAATATGGTTGACAGGAATGACCATTAATCGGATCTCAGTTAAAATTTCGAAGGTAAGTCGGAGCCGAAGTTTCGAATAGTCGGAGCCTCAGGTATAGTTTATGATTTTTAATTCGAAATTAAATTATTTATTTTTTTAGACAGAAATACGATTTATTAGAAAAATAATGATGCATAAATTAACAATTTCTTCATAAAATATGATTTAGCCATAAAACCGTTAGTCATTGAATCCGAAAGGCCGTAATAGCCGAATTCATTAAGGGATGATGATGTAAACTAGCAGTTAATAAACTGTTAGGTATTTATAAAAATTTCTTTCAAAAAATACTCTTTTAGGTCTGAAAAAATGAATTGCCAGAAGAACATCAATATTTCTTTGAACAATTTTCAATTTTAAGTTATATAGAAACCTTAAAGTCGTGAATCCCGGATATAAGCCGGGTCTAATGAGCGTATATGATTTTATTTTTTTAAGAAAATATTTTTTTTAGTTATAGTGAAAAAATTTATTGAATTAAATAGAATGTGTATTACTGAAACTCAACATTTCAAATAGTTGCAGAACTCTTTTTTTTGATGGATCCGGATCCGGAGGCAGGGATCCAGAGTCAGGAGCCGGAGCCGGATCTTGCTTTATATAAATTATTTTTCAGAATGAAACTTTCTAGTTTATTTAGGCGAAAAATGTATTGCCATGAAGACATGTTGAACAATATAGAAGATACTATAGTTATTCATAAAATTAATATAATAAAAAAACCATAGGCGAGCGTTCAGCTAGCGCATCCGAAGTGACCGGGAGTCTCGAGAAGACCATGATGCGCTTGGCAAGCGAGAGGCCCGGTTCGAGACTGGTGGAGCGAGAGAACTGTGATCTATTTCTCTTTTTAACTCTAAGCTTCGTCTCCACTCAGACGTTAATGAGTACATTGTTAGCGTGCTTTGCTACTAGTTGGGAAACTTTCCCGGCATCGCGAGTAGGCCTTGGCCAGCCAGGCGGGATTTAGCCCCGTTACTAGGCCTCTATGATACCCAAAGGACCTTCTCGTTCGATTGGTGATCCTGTTCTCTCATACTATAGACAGAGAGGTTTGACCCTTCCCTGGTGGATAAGGAGAAATATTTTTTTTAGATTGAAATAAATTTATTTGCTTACGGTAAAGAACCTATAGTACTGATTAAATTAACTATTAATGTTCAAATAATAGTGCAGAAGAAACTCATTTAGTTGGGATACTCTAGGATCCGGAGTCGGAATAATCAGTGAGTATATTATAGTCACGGATTCTGGGTATATTTTGTTTTCATTAATAAATATTTTTTTCGGTTGAAAAAGAGGCCAGAAAGATATATATATATACGGTGTTACTAAACAATTTTTTCAAATAGTTGCAGAACCTTAGTCGGAATCCAGTTAACGCCGGATCTGGAAGCGCTATAAGGCCAGGATAGTATGATTAAACGGAAACCGGATTACTGGGTGACATAATTAGATTTTTGGGTCAAAAAAATATTTTTGTATGTGAAAAAATTTATTAATTTGCCAAGAAATATATCATGATCACATCCCAATTTCTCAAACAGATGCAGAAAATAACTATAGTTATCGGTATAAAGTTGGAGCCGGAGCCGTTATTATAATAGAAAATAATTATTTATATTTATCTTATTGGGTTGTAAAAGATAAATATATCAAAGGCTTGATAATTTGATCAAATAAATAAATAATTATATATATATATATATATATTATATATTAATATATATATATAATATAATATATATTATATATATATATATATATAATATATATATATATATTATTATATTTAATTTATTTATATATATTGTATATATATATATATATATATTAATTTATATATAATATATATATATATATTATTATATAAATAATATATATATATTAATATATATATATATATTTAATATATATATTATTAATATATTAATATATATATATATATATATTATATATATATAATTAATTATAATATATTATTATATTATATATATATATATATATATTAATTATTAATTAATAGTTATATATATATATGTATTGGGTTATGAAAGATTAAATTGTATATTATATATTAATTTTATATAGAGCAAGGGATTATGAGTGTTATATAGAATTACTTTTTGAGCAAATTTTCTTTTGTGAGTATATAATATATATATATAAGTGTCACCAATACCATAACTATTATATATATTATAGTGATAGATGATTTATTAGTTTGTAGTGAGCGTAAATCATAAATATGCCTTTATATGATGGGGAGATTAAGTATATTATGAGAGAGAATTTGCCAGTAGTGCGTAAAGGGGGTGGGTTTGATAATAAATAAACATTAGAATAGTGAGTTAGTAAGTTATGGTTATTTGAGTAGAGATAGTTCTCTGATGTTAAATTATGTTTATAATGATAGTACTATATAGTGAAGCAACATTGGAACTGGAAGTACTGAAGTTCAAATATTTAATAGATCAGAGTACCAAAATTGAAAAGGGATACGGTAATTATAGAATGTCAATAGAATATATATGTTACTGAGATAGATTAAAAAGATGTAATGGAATATTAGTATAAAGCATGCCGGTATATGTATATGCAATTATTAAAAATCACTTAAGATGACTTTGTCCTTGGATCTGTTTGAGCTTTGATGTGCTTTAAGGGTATACGTGGCAATATACCGTCTTACATGACAGTATATTACCTGTGCTAATGTATTAATAGTAGTTTAGAATACATTTATGTCTGGAAGTAAGAGTAGTACAGATATAAGTTTAATTATATAGAAATAAGAACTTCTTGACTTGATGTTAGGTACACGTCATTTTGTAATAGGGTTGCTATCACTGTGAGTTACAGAAGCAATCAACCAAAGTCAAGCCACGCTAACATGAGCAGCACACAAGATGCTTTATTATGATTATAAAAATTTTGACTCTTATAATAAGACGTAATGTTATAAAATTTTCACTCGTTCCAGTGGAACTTCGATAATCATTGTAAATTACATGAGTACGTCGCTCATTAGTACAATGTTATATATATTCTAGAGTATGGCTGCTTACTACCACATTTGCGAAATCCGCACGTATCTCCAGAAAAAAGAGCATCTCTCTAGAAGTTTTCAAATTTCTTGCTTCGATTATACACTGCTTGAAACTCGATTATTTATATTTCAAATCCATTAGAAAAGGGTGGTATGTATAGGAACCCTGCTGGAGGCATAATAACGGCCATTTATCTCTAGTTTGCTTCCTATGTATTTTATATCATAATAGGAGCAACCATAACTTATATAAAAGTCAGGCTACGCCTATAATTATTATGGACACAATACTCATTTCTATTTTTGCGTATACATAATATTATATTGCTATATATAATTATAATATATGATGATTAAGATAAATATATATATAAAAATTATTTATCACTCGCGCTACAGCGAACTACGAACCATCTATAAGACTAAATAACAGTTTATATATATACGTCTTATTATAATTCATGTCTCTGTTTAAGTGTACATACATATTTAGTACAATTAGAGCGTAATATAAATTATAAAACCACATAGTACAGTATTAATCACTGATAGGTACACAGCCTATACATGAAAAAAGGTTAGGTATATTTCGTTACATGTTTTTAAGTTTCATTATATCATTTATTTTGGGGCTTCGATTTCACTTAGCTTATATTTGAATATAAACCATGATACTATTATATTATGTAAAATTATACCATAAGAGTATAATAATACTATATAAAGCGAGTATTAATGCTTTGAGATATATCTCTCACCATTATTACATAGTGTGTGTGAATTCAGAAATCCAATTATTTATTTCTATGTTTTATGCATTTTTTAAGGATATTTCAATAGTTTTTTTTGGTTTCTATTTTTTTACTCAGATTAATAAAATAAATATGCAAAATATAAAATTATTTAATTTCAATATTATTTCTCGGTTTGAAGCGGATCAGAGTTGCATCTTCTAAATTGCGTTTATTTTTTCCAATATTGGACTCCTGGTAACAGGTATCTAAATTTATCCGCAAAATCTCAAGCTTATTCTTCCTCCAAATCTTTCCAAGGAACTAAACTCGCGGCGTCAATAGATAAAGTTCAGTGCCCGTTTCATTAATACATACAATATTTCCTTTTTTTCTTTAACTATACACTAAAAATAATATTTGCAATATATCTTCGAAAAAAAAACATTTTAAAAAAAAATTTACGGAACCACGCCTCTTTGCCTCCATGGGACTCTGAACCCCAACTATCATTCTTCGACTAAAACAGCGTATTGCGCTCAGGACAAAATATATAAGACAATATTAATTATCAGTTGTTTCCACCGCTTTGCCGTCACCTCTCAATAAAAACTGGTTTGTGGTCAAAGCAGTTATTAGACTAATAAAAAGATAACGGCATCTTCGATATGTTTTGCATCAATTGTGTCTGCCCCTGGTTCGTTCTCTAAGTATCACTGCTGTGAAATCTCGTACTTACTTTAAATTCACAGTTCCAGATCAGTGCCCTCGCTGGTGGGTTTGATATGTAATCTCACTGGTCTGGACCCCGCGATGGCTACACTGTGGCAGGTTCTTCTTTGGGTCAATGTGACTCCTGGGCCTCATACAGTTTGCATGCAGACCCAGACCAATAGTTCAAAGTAACGCCTCGGCCGACTTCTCTATCTGCTGCATACATAATGGTCCTCTTTTGCCTCCTTTCGTAGCAATAATTTTGCTCCTACACCCTCATCTATAAGATCATAATAACCCATATCTTTTATCATTCTCCACTGCGTTGACCAAGGCAACTGATTTACTTCATTCTGACTATTTACTGTGTCTTCCTTCTATTTTTGGTCAGATTATGCATCACCTTGCTTTTCAAAGAGGTGGCAATCTCTACCACCCTAATGTTTCCGCATCATCTCTCCCTCCCCCATGACAACAATAGACTAGTCACTCTCGTGCTACATCAGTTTCTCTCATCTAATCTCCTCTCGTCTCTCTCGCATTCTATCTCTCATCCTCCTCTTCTCCTCTCTCTGCCTCCTTCCTCTTTCTCCTTTGTATACACACTCTAATAACTCTTCAAAATACCGAACGCAAATAATTAAATAACTGTATTTTATATAAGCATTCTACCAGAAGTGATAGGAAATCCCGGTGTAGTCACACGCGCCCTAACATAGCTAACTGGCGGTCATAATTACAACAAGTCATATATACCATTACTAATAAAAATGAATTAAGCGAAGTAATAATGTATGTATTACATAATAATATGATCCGAACCATTATATAATCTAATAAGAATAGCTAATAATTAATAATAATAATAACATACTAGAGATATAATAAAAATAATAGTTAAAATAATAATTAAGTAACGATACCATGGAATCAATAATAATCTTATGCGAATTTAAACAATCAATTAATAATATAAATTATAAGTTTTTCGAGGTTGCCGAACGAAACTTGTAAATTGAACTTTTATATCCATATATAAGACGAAAAATATATATTATATTATTCCTCCTTTCCCTTAACTCGCGCTGGTCCATAAGGACTCGAATACCTCGACAATATATTATACTACCATACGTACGCACTAAGTAATTAGACATAATTGTATTATATGTAACAGGTAAGGCTTTACTACCGCTATATATTAGTTTCTGAAATAGTCAGCCTTATCATACCCAAAAAAGATTAGTAGGCATCTCTGAGAAAGTATTTCTAAATCTCTCTGCATTTCGATTATCACTAGTACTTTTAAACTCGCTATATCATATAATTTTAAACTATATGTT
This sequence comes from Trachelipus rathkii, assembly GCA_015478945.1. NCBI lineage: Eukaryota > Metazoa > Arthropoda > Malacostraca > Isopoda > Trachelipodidae > Trachelipus > Trachelipus rathkii. The sequence goes on along the minus strand of JABUQX010119266.1, from coordinate 944 downwards.
AATGTGTAGTATTGAGATTGTTCTGCAATCTGAAGTAAATACAATACACGGCATTATTTCTAAGGAGTAGTAGTAGTATAAATATAATATAGTTCTAAATCGCGTTACAGGAAGCAGTCTAATATATATATACCTGTAATCCAAAGTCAAGGAACTATATATAATTACCTAGACTAATGTCCTACCATCAAATACTAATTGAGCTTCGATTGCTGAGCAGTAATAAATTTGCCCAATTTAATTAAGACGAAAAAAAACTCTACTCTGCGCCAGGACACGAACTCATTCGACTATAAGTAGCGTCTACTTACAGTATATATAACTCCCGGACATATTGATACAGTGGATAGGCTTTTACTAAACCCTCCATGTCCGATCCAGCCTCTCCAAAAAGAGACATCTCGGTAAACTGAGATTTTATCAAGTCTATACCTGATTCGACATCCTCACTTAGCCCTTTTAAAACTTATATTAGATCTTAATTCAAATTCAATATAGAAGATTGCATTATAGAACCATATAATATATATATATATATATATATATAATATTTATATATATATTTATTATATCATTAATATATATATAAATATTATATAAATATATATATTAATTTATATATATATATAATATAATATAATATATATATATATATATAATATATTAATATATATTAATATATATAATTAGATTAATATATATTATATAATATTATAATTAAATTAATATATATATATATATATATATATATATAATTAATTATATACCATATATAAATATATAAATATTTTATTATATTTATATATATATATATAATATAATATATAATATATATATAATTAATTATATATTATATATTATATATTATATATATATTAATATAAATATATAATATAATATATATATAATATATAATTATTAAAATATATATTTTATTAATAATA
>JABUQX010119265.1:0-15297 GCA_015478945.1 Trachelipus rathkii | reverse complement strand
GTATTAGGGTTAAAGAGTTTATGGATTTTGGGGAAAGGAGAAACAAAAAAGGATCAGCAAATTTAGTCGTACTTTTTTATTATTATTATTATTTTTTCATAGAATCATTTTCTTCCAAAATTGATTTTGAATTGATTTTTTTAGCGAAATTTTTTGCTATCTCTGGCTTAATGACAGAGTAGAATTTAAATTTATGATCTGAAATTGGCTCAAATTTATAGTTAACAATTTTAAATGTTGCAGGCGCAGATAATTAGTGAATGTAACTAAATTGCTCTTATTCTAACAAATGATTTCAATATATATTATATATATATTATATATATATATATATAAAATTTAAATTATATATATATATTATTAATACTATATATATTTATATAGACTATACTATAAAATATATTATATATAACATTATATATATATAGATATACTATATAATAAATACATAGAAGGGTGCTTGCAAACCACTAGTGTGGCGGCTACCGGACATCATTCTGCTGGGGTGCTCATGGGTTACAGCCTAACAGGAGCGATCAACCAAAGTAAGCAACACTCGACATGGGCACAACAGGCTTGTTGTGACAAAAATTAGCAATAATAAGACGAATAAAAATTTTGTTTGCTGCGCAACTGAATCGAACCATCGACAATACGCGTACGCCGTTAGACCAATCATCGAAAGCAATTCCGCATCACTATCATCTTCTGTCATTTATCTGCCAATGTTCTATGCAGATTTTCGTCAAATGTTCCCTCGACACTCTTCGTCACCCAGTTCAATGTCCATTCAGTTACGAGGATCACCATCCCTATGTCATTAGTTCAAATGTAGATGCCCCTGTCACCTCATCCATTCTTAAACTTCTTCGCACTTCCTTAGAGAAAAGCTTCCTATTCCCTTGTAAGTCCCCATTCATCCTCCTTCCAAACTGTTCATTTACCTCATTTTCCTAATCTGTAAACGGGGGCCGGGATGCAACTTTTAGTTCTTCCTTTTCCTCGTTATCATAATTCGCAACATCTTTCTTTTGAGATGTTATAATCATTACTTTTTAGCCACATTTACAGCTTACCTCTTATTTTACTTTCAAAGCACTTGTATCACCTCTTCATTTCATACATGCACACACACACACACACACACCACACACGCAACTATACAAATTGCGTATGACATAGAACAATATAATGATATATGATATATGATTAGATCATATATAATCTCATAGTAATCTATTCATCATATCGACATGGGCTATATATTAGAATAATTATAAAGTGATTATATATCAGATTATATATACTATTGCGATATCTACGACGATTCATTAATTAAGTACTAGTATATAACTATATATACTTCACTACATATAATATATATATATATATATATATTAACTGTAGTTAGGGGAGGTCTTGTCAGATACTCTTTTTGTGTTATTGAGTATAACTACTATTACTAATTGTGTTGATGGATAAGAGCTCGTCGATATTATTTATTTAGGTATCAGAAATGCATTTGAGAAAGTACCCTAAGCTAGGGTAGTGCAAAGGTCATCACAGTTCGGTATAGGTATGGTGGTTCCTGACTGGATAAAGTAATGGTTGATTAACAAAAGGCAATGTACTTCTTAATTGTCGTAATATTCAATTATCATGGGAGTTGGTAAAAAGTGTTGTTGTCCTCATGGTTCCGTGCCAGGTACAATTTTTATTCTTAATTAATGTAAATGATAAAGTTGAAGGAATAAAATGTTAAGTTTTTGATGAAACTATATCGGCTGCTTCTGTTGAGATTTTGAGGGTTGAATTGAAGTTGGGCTGACAAATGGCAAACAAATTTCAAGCAAAGAGTGTAGGGTTCTAATGAGGGGTTTCAGCTATTAAATAAATAAGAAAAGATTGGAGATTACAGGTTACAGCAAAGAAAAGTATTTTGGTGTGCTTATTAGAAATTTGAATTTGTCAGAGCATTGTTTGAACTTATAATAGAAGTAACAAATTGGCATGTTACTAACAAGGATAAGGAAGTAATTATCAAGCCTTATAATATCTTATATATATATATATATAATATATATATATTATATATATATATATATATATTATATATATATATATATATATTATTATATATATGATATATATATGATATTATAGTATATATATAGTATATATATATATATTAGTTATGTTAGCCGAATACCCTTGCAGAAGTTTGAAACCTTTATCTAAAAAAGTACATTGAAATGCCTGAAGGAATGCAATGTACAGCTAGAAGAAAAACCTGTGGGTTTCCAAATAAAAATTATGAGATGAAATCGAGGAAAATGAAAAGGTAGCGAAATAATTCAGAGCTATAATATTTTTCATTTATTTTTCATCTGTTAGTGGAAAAGATGAGTAATAGCCGGTGTAACGAATATCTAAAAAAATCCGATATTTTTTAAAAAATCAATCGATGTTTTGATATTCCTATGATGCAACGATGCCACATCTTAATAAAAAATTGCCAAAATTACGTTATTTTTATAAGCAACGTTATTCATTGTTTTTATATATTATCTTTTTTTACGTTCGAAAAATCAGTAAGGTTATGATAAGTTTTATTAAGTAGACACAGATTTACTGTGTATAATTAACAAAACTTATCATAACCTAAAACATTTAATGGCGTTCCTAAACCGAATTTAAACATAAAAAAAAATCACAGATCGATTAAATTTATAATGCCGAAAGGATTTGGCACGCTTTATATATATATAATATATATATATATATATAGTAAAATATATATTATAATATTCTATATATATAGTATATAGATATAATATATATTAATATATATATATATATATAATATATATATTAATATATATATATATATATAGGTATATATGGTAAAACTTAAAGGCGTTTAGATTTGGCAAGTTTTTCTTCCAAATCGAAGGACGTTCTTGAGTTCATTTTCGATGAAAAATCAAATGAACATTCTTCAGTTTTGAGATTGTTTACATTTTACAGCACAGACCTAAGCCTATAAAGGCTATTAATTAGCGATTTTTAGGTTTGTTTACTTATATATATATATAAATATATATATATAGTATATATATATATATAATATATATATATATTATAAATATAGATAGTATATATATATATATATATAATACTATATATATATATATATATATATATATATATATAAATGAATTTTTTTTTATGGTAACAAAATTTCTCATATTGATAAATAAATTTCAAGTGACGTCACAACAACGAATAATAACATAGAAATAAAATTTCACAATTTTGTAGTTTTTTTATAATTATATTTCACCAGTTCTTTGGAAAATAACATAATTAATATATTTCGAAGATAAAATAGTGGTTCGAAAACTTGAAAACATTAAAAAAACATTTTTTTACGATTTCATGTGACGTCACAAACTCAAGTCAAGAAAAGTAAAGAACGTGAAGACTGAAAATTAGCAACCTTGTGGATGGAAGAAAAATTCCTGATTTCGCTAGGAAATTTACTTCCGTTTGAAAGAATATTGACAAATCAAATGAGAAAGTGAAGAACTTCTTCCGTTTAGAAGAATTCTTGCCAAATCAAAAACGCCTTAAGTTTCTTTCTGACCTTCGATTTCGATATATCGAAATATATATCGATACCGATATCTATCGATATCGATATATATATATAATATATATATATTATATATATATATATATAATATATATATATATATATATATTTTATATATTATATATATATATATATATATATATATATATCGGAATAAAGGTGTATATAATCACATATATATTATATATAATAATATATAATATATATATATATATGAACCCTTTCTTCAGAACATAATCAAACGGATTTCTTACTCTTGAAAACGATCAAAAACGTCCGTTGAAACTAAGATATTGTCACGTCTCAGTACCTCAGTTCGATATCCAAACGAACGCAAATTTACATGTCTCGCTTTGTACGCATTACTTCCACCCACCTTGGCTCTTGCCTTCTCCTTCCCCTTTGGAGATTTAGTCTGACTGACGCTATAAAAGGAACCAGTGGTGGATGTTGACGATTGAAGTGGAAGTGATTTTCTGATTGTGGTAGTTACGCATAATATATATATATAAAGTATATATATAATATTATATATATATATAATATTACCCTCCTACGCTTAGTATAAAAGATATCTGTTTTAGTCAGAAATAAGGAAAAAAGGACTATCCTTTTGCAGTTTGTTTTAAATATAATTATACATACCAGGAGTAGCACCTGACAGGCATACCCTAACAGGATGGATGGTACAAAATATATATATATATACACGCTATATATATATATATATAGTATGCCGTATAAATAGTAGATATATATAGATATATATATATATATATATATATATATATATATATATATATATAGATAATAAATCTATAAAAGCCGAACATTTATTCTCACAGTCAAATTATTACTCATTTATATATGATGAAATATTCTGGTTGGAAACAAGCTCGAGGGCAGAGCTCTCTCATTTAATATCTAACCTCGTGGGACAAAAAGCTGAGGAGGTAATAAATCTCTAGGTTTTGTAATTTTATTAATAAATAAATATTGTGGTATTTATGCTGATAAAAATATTAACTATCTGAGAAAATTATCTAAATAGAAGGTTATTTAAATGTTCTATGAATGTAATCTAAAGCATGTAAACAAAAATCAATACATGCAACCAAATTATGAAATGTATATTTAATATCTTAATCGAAGTGTTTTTATTACAGCGTAAATTGTTTATGTGTAATATTATTCCTAATTTTCCTTATTAAATTTCCTAGGTTTTTTTAACTGTCGATTTGAATCTCTGCGGAAACGCACAAAATAAATTGGATATTGATACTGAGTGTTACTCCAACTCCTTGATAGTTCACTTATTTCTCAAGAAGAAGAAATTTGTGACAACTGACGGCACATTGTCAGGATCCGACGGATCTTCTCAAGAAGTCAGAAAATTGCAGGCAAATGATACATAGACAGTGCAGCAAAACCTCTCTCAGTGTCCCCATAACACCCTCCAAGGAGGAGGGCAGGATAAATAGTAAGAATACTTCACAATGAAGAACCTAATTCTTAATCAAATGACCTCACTAGAGGCTCCATTCGATTAAAATTATATATATAAATATATAATATATATATATATATATATATATATATATATATATATATATATATATATATATATATATATATATATATATATATATAAATGTACATGAAAAAATTGTTTTTAATAAAAAATATGTTCCGGAACGTTTCGCGAGACTGGCCAGTCGTATTATAAACAAAGAAAAAAAAAAATATTTTTTTGTTATTATTATTATTATTATTATTATTATTATTATTATTATTATTATCGTAAATTGCCCTACAGTGTATGCTACGCTAATTTTAAGGTAAAAATTTACATAATAAATAATATTGATAGGTCTAGTAATTTGTAATTTTAAGGGAAAATTTGATGGTGGGGTGATATTAGTAAACAAAGCTTCATATTGGAAAAATAGTGGATGGTGATAATCTAATTAAAGAAATTTTTGATAAAATCTACACTCAAATTCCTCTCTCTTTATAAATTCTTAACTATAATCCTCTTTCTATCCCTTCTACATTATATATATATATATATATATATATATATATATATATATATATATATATATATATATATATATATGATTGTGTGTGTGTGCGAGAAGCATATATAAACATTATACTATTCAAGGAAGGAAGAGAAGTTACAGAAAAGAAAGAGAAAGAATTTGCACTCTGAAGTGCTCCATCGAAGCATTTGAAGCAAGGCACAAACACACACGCGTCTTTGTGATCCAAACACAATCACCGCTCACAATCCTTAACTTCCCTCTCTACTCCGCTAGACTTATATACAAAATGGCGTCTCTTGAAGCCACAAAACAAATTTGATAAAACTTTTTTTTTTGATGATGCAAATTCCTATTGGAATTTTAATTTTAAGAGATATCGAGTTGTACTCACATAGAATTTAAAAAAAAAAAAAAAAAAAAAAAAAAAAAAAAAAATTTATAAAAAAATTAAAAAAAAAAAAAAAAAAAAAAATATATATATATATATATATATATATATATATATATATATATATATATATATATATATATCGGCGGAAATAAACTCCACCAACCTATATATATATATATATTTTTAGAACCAGCAGGACCAGGCGAAGGTCCACTCCAAGGTCCTAGGACCCCCAGACTATTTTTGGAGATATATATATATATACAGGCAAGCTGAATTTTCAGATAGTTTTTTTTTGAATGAATTCGATTCAACATTCATCCCTGATGATATATAGAGTAAATTCATCGAGGAGAAGTCAAAAGTAGTAGCAAATAACCACGGTCGATAAGGAAAAAACTTCGGCAATTTTTTCACAAACTTGCAAGAAACCCTACATTTTGTGCAAAATTTTTAATAAGTGATTTACCTTTTAGGTAATTTTGCGTATAAATATTTATATATATATATATATATATATATATATATATATATATATATATATATATATATATATATATATATATATATTAAGGTGTTACGGTAAAACCTAATAGTGCTAATATCGTGTATTACGGCCGCGTTGCATGTTTTAAGTGACCGCGTTAAAGATATTTCGTTCCACTTTCGTGTTTAATTTTAAGTAGTAAGGATGGCAGATGGACTAAATCCAGACCAAAGGGAGAATGGAAATGCAAATGAGGAGTTAGAGAGAGATAATGAAAATCTCGAGGTGAATGAAGGAGATAGCGCCCAAGGACAAGGACATGAAGGTCCAGGGGGGGGTAGCGATGTGCAAGGGACCCCTCCAGCACCAGATCCAGATCCGAATATTGGCCAAAATCCTGATCACACTCTTCTGAGGCAAAACCCCCACGGTATTGGAGAAGTGGTACCTCCAAGGAGAGAGGACCATCCCCCCTATTACTTGAAAACCGCCATAGTGGACAGCACACTGGATTCACAATTGATGCCCAGCACCGCACAGGGCGCCGTACCGAAAAAGAGCCGAATAAACTGGGGTGCCACAGACCCTCAGACACCGAAACCCCATGGGAATAAATGGGAAGGTAAAGAAATAACCGTAGGTGCTCTACAAGGGCTAGAAGACCCATTATTGAATCCCGATCAGGTCAGGAGACCAGCTCTCCCACCTGCAGGGTACAACCAGGCTGCACAGCCACCGCACCGACCCCTAGGTGGGACAACAGGGTACAGCATGGCTACACAGCCACCGCACCAACCCCTAGGAGGGACAACAGGGCACAGCATGGCTGCTCAGCCACAGATACAACCTCAAGGAGGGACACCAGGGAACAACACATATCATAGTGGCCACCCACAGGGTGCCCCCCCTCCATCTTTTCAGGCATAGTGGTTGTTCAATACAGCGGTATTTCACCGGGTACCACCCCTATTGCCTAACCAGTCGTATCTTATCCCACGGAATTGTGGAATGGATAGTCCCTATATGCTCAAACACCAGGAGAGTTCCCAGGAGGCGATATCTACACAAGCAAAATTCTATATTTTAACACACCTAGCTCATTGCCTGAGTAAAGGAAACAGTGTGCCGGAAGCTCTGAAAGATTCTCAATGGTTCTTTAAGAAACCAGAACTCTGAGACTGGGCAAGTCTCCAGTATTGAGTATGGTGTTTCATTAGATATAAGAAAAAAACTCAGTGCTTTAGGAGCGCAAAGAAAGCATAAACCTAGAAAGAACAAAGGACTATACTACATTTTGACAGCCGAGGATCATACGACCATTTACATGCTCGTGCCTTTTACGATAGTTGAAGTTAGCATTTATGTATTTTGAGCCTCCATGATCCCGTTTCTCCGGTTTAGAGTTAACTCAATAGCGCTACCGAGTTGATCGGAGTGCCCTTACTTCAACGAAGATAGGAAGAATGGTTTCGAGATCGGGGGACATTTGGATTTAGAAGTGACTCTAAAGAAGAGGTAAATAGAGGAACAACTTGTTTACAGATTTGTCGATTAAGTAGGAGATCTTATATATAATGAGTATGCCATATGAAAAGAGTACTACAGAAATAGGAATGTATGACCTCGATAAGGAGGCAATGTTTAATTCTAAACATATAAAGGTAATGATCATTGGTAAAATCATGCAGAACCTGTCAGAACGCAGGGATGGTGAGAGATTAAAAGACAAAATATTGCAAGCCATCGATATGGAAATAAGTTTAGCTGAATTGTTAGACAAATTATATCTAATTTCGAAAGGTGCTTTATTGAGAATGGATAACAAGAGACAACCGGAACTCCGCACCACAAAAGTGTTCATGGCCCGAGATGAAAGGGAAGATAGGCAGAAACCAGAGTACAACAACTCTTACAGGAAAAATAAAGAGCCTGTCCACAAACCCAGATATGGGGATTAAGAGCGAGAAGAGATGGAGACTCAACTTATTTTCTCGGGGAAGGACAGATTGAGACAAGAACTGAAGGAGCAACTTCCACGAAAAAAAACAGATAACAAGGGCCAAAACTATAACAATCTTAGTATAGAGAGTGAGCACGACATGTGTAATATTAGGAGAGTGCACTTATGTGGATTCACTGCATACAGGAGGGATATCTGGAATCCCTCTTCCAGTATTATACAGAATTTCTGTCGCTTATGGGAAATTGGCTCGTACTGCCGTAGTGTCAAGGTTATCACAGACGAGGCTGCATCTAGCCAACCCGAAAGCTGGCAGGAACGTTTGCGATCCACACCTGTCCCCTCACCATTGGAGACCCCTCTCCTCGGAGCAGAGGAGCCATTGAAATTTTGTGCGACTAGTCTATTACATCTCTCAGATAATTTAAGTCTGAATTGCGGAACAGTTCAGGATAAAGGCCCCCGAAACCCGAACGATTGAGTACAGATAGGCGAGGCCCAGGACCTTCACGAAGTAAAGAAAGAAGGATACGGTAAGCTTCCTCTGAGAGCAGTGAAAATGAGCCATTATAGTTTCAGTGTGCCGAAGGTCATCAGAGAGACGGCCTAGGAGTATTCATGTGACGATAGATATTATATAATATAAGAGGACTCCTAATCCCTCGTCCCTCTCCGAAGAAAGTACAGACAAGGAATAAATTTTCGGGAACGGGGCTAAATGGCAAGTAATACTCAAGTAATGAGAAGAATTAGGAAAAAGTGGATTTTAATTTTGAAATGAATATGATAAGTGGGGATAAATTGAGAAAAAGATGAAAAAAATAGGTCCCCATTAGCGATATTTTGTCTATGTTTTGAAAAATAGTATTAATGCCTTACAAAATGGGACACCATTCTATTACTAAACGTAAACATCTTACTCCCTCAATTATGGCAGAAGGAGTGGCTAAATGCATTGTCATGGTTATTAGATTGTCTAGCGAGCGCGTGAGAGCAGGTATATCTTCCCTCGTTTACACCCACAATGGCATGTTATTAATAGAACTTTTAGTGGAAATAATGTAAGCACAGGATAAACTCAAAGTTACTCCGCATACTCCTAAAACAGACCAGCTGGTGTTTATTTGTGTCGAGTATACAATGATCTATAATTGATTGTGCAAGCTCTTTTGTTACATCGATATGCACAACAGAAAATATTTCCTACTCAGTCTCCATAGCGTGAGGTGCTTGATGAGGAAACACCCAGGTTGGTTTTCCACCTATGTTAGATGGTAAAACACATTTATCTAATATTACCCATCACTTTTTGTATTAAGTTGTTTGTCTTTTATCAAAAATGGTTTGTGTCCTAACGGAGAAGGTACAGAAAGAATTGATATATTCATATGCCTCGAAGCCTGCCAAATATGGTAATATTTTGCATTATAATATATCCGAGATAACACACAGTTAATGAGATGCCTTAGAAACCATTAAAGGGATCTGATCCACTGCCTGCTAGACCCAGAGAAGATCACCAAGTCCAATACTATATGGGCAAGGGGGAGAAAGAGTCTAGATAATAGGTATAGTCTAAATATTTAGAGATTTTCTATTGTACTGTATAATATATTATCATATAACGTATAAACGAACCTAGCTCTCCGTTTTGGTACTGTCCTTTTCGGACAGGAAATAGGACGTGCACAACTTACCTAGTTTCCGTACGAATTTCTTCCGAACCCAAGAACAATAAGAACTTTAGTTCTCAGAAGATACTCTGATCCCCTTCCAATATACAAGACAAGTGAAACATGCCTGTCATAGTACAAATCTCCCAAACTCCAGATCTAATAATAATATATGAAATTAATCGGTATATTTTCACAACAGGTAAAGAAGAACTAATTGTACATAATTAATAATAATAAGATAAATACCCTCAAGATAGCCCTCCGCTTGCCTCAAGGATAAAAAATAGAATGATTTCATGAGCTTCGTACAGTACCGCCAATAAAGCCATCAACTGAATCGAGAATTACAAGAGAGTGGAAAACAGGACCAGAGAATTAGAGAGATCCTAGCCTCCCATTCCACCATCAACTCAAGATATATCGGCATGCAATTGTGAGAGAGTGGAAGATCCAAGCCAATAAATAAACATACATAGCACATACTTCTATCAAAATAAGAAATAAAATAATTTACGAATCTCTCAAAATAATCGAAGAATTTCAGGCATATCAATACGAACCCTGACTCACAAACTCCAATAAAATAAACAAACAATATATTTAATGGATTCGCATAATACGACAGATTATTTGGAATCTCGATTTGATATATGAGTAGAGTTGAGAGATATCACTTTATCAACTGTGTCTCAGCAACTCCTACCTTATGGAGTACAATGGTTAGACGCTCAGAAATAATTGTGACAAACCTTGATGGATCTACAACAGATGATGATTTGAGCTTGCGAGCGAAGTGTCATCATGAACCCCAGCTCTTTCCAGTAAGGACTCACATGTATTATTTATGATACTAACCACAGTCAGATTCCCTATTTAGGATAAGTATCTAGAATGTTAGATCAGTTACAATAATTTGTGAGACAGGTCCTACATTTATCTCATTTGGAAATAAATTAGAATAAAGTCTAGTAAATAATTTACCGATATATTTAATCAATCATAACCATGAATGAAAGCCAAGACATTAAGTGGATCAACAATGAAGTTAAAGTGTCTAACCTCAATGAGTCTCACTAATGCATCTCAAAAGGTCTATCCTATAGACAGCAGATAATTAAATGAAAAGTGTAACAGAGATAAAATCATACAGAAGATATAATAGATGATCAAAGGAAAGGACGCTATTGTATTGAAATAGCATCCTTAGAAAAGCAAATGAGTTAGCATTAAACTTAGTCGCACATTATTGAGGGCTATAATTCTTTTTTGGATTATGATAGTTAAAGACTACCATGATTGAATTAAGAGCACACATTTTATAGATTGGAGTTGAAGCATGTCGGCTCAGCGTCTGACACCGCAATATCAGAGTAGCTTGTACAAATAATTGATCTCGGACTACTCATCTGGAACCAGCTCCCCGTAAAGTACATCTTTTTACCGAAACTGAATTTTACGCCGGGTCTACCGTCATAAGTACTTACAGGACATCGATGATTACACAGATGCACGTTAGAGAAGGGATATATCAAGGCTTGTTACAGCCCCAATTTCTATCTCCATACTTGGTACGTGGCCAGTAGTGAGGCAATAGTATTCAAGGCCACAGAGAAGAAGCCTGCAGCTGCACATATACCTTCAACTACCCTCACCTAAAAACTTATCTAGTGTCACTCTCGTCTACCCTCTGTGCATCGATAAAGAAGATCTAATATACGGTCTAATCTCGGAGCAACGCGAAGTGTTGGCAACACACGGTACTGATATTACGTCGGGATCTTGAGTTGTACTACCAATCCAATCCAACGCGATGGCTTCCTTAGAAATGAGCAGGAGAGCGAACCCATAAAAGCCCTTATACATGGCATATTCAGGTGTACTATGTTTGGAAAAGGGTGATATTTCTGTTACTTCTAACCCGATCTAGTCCTAATTAGTAGTCCTCCACCCGAGAAATTGAGAACTCATCTCATATCCTAATGGCAAGATATAGGCGCTCAAACCATGGCAGCATTTAAAACAAAGCCATTTTAGGACCCAGTTGCACAGTCTATTTTTGACGAATCTACTAGTGCTTAGGAAAGAACGTCAACGAACTCAACTTTACAAAGTAAAGATTATATATGAGAATAAAAGATCATAGAAACTGCTTTCGAGAGAATACCTATGACGAATTAAAGCTGCGTCCAAGTGCAACTCTACATGTGCGGATGACTATCAGTTTTACTACACTCCTAGAAAGATGTAAGAATAGTGAGAAGATGTGTGGCAGTTCAGCCCTTGACCCTGTGAAAATTGAGATCAATTGAAAAAGTTTCACCCTCCGACGAATGTCAAGGAGACACAGTCCATACTTGGTTTCTTCTCTTATTTTCGCTTTTTATTTTCGCTTCTTAATAGACAATTTCGCAGTCGTTGCACAACCACTGTATGATTTAGTAAAAAAGAATGTCCCCTTTGTATGGACGAAAAAACACCAAAAGGCATTTGACACTTGGAAAGAGAAGTTGGGATCGTACAACCACAGCTCAGCATTTTCCGGATGCCTATATGCAAATGTAATTATCCATACGAAATATAACAAGATAGCGAATGTGGACTACGAATTGGGGAAGTGTTGCATGCAGCCTTACACCGTCCATCGCAACCAAGGAAAGAGAAACCCCCCATATTCCCTTAACCGTCTTCCTCGAGACATCAGAGCAAAGTTGCAAGAATTTATGATACAGTTTAGAGTAAAAGAAAGAGTCGACCTACGGAGCTCTCCCTATGTGCTCTTGACGTACAGTTATGAAAAACACGGGTATTCGGCCCGAGGTCCATCAATCCCAAATCAGGCGCGCCTTTGGTTTTCCATCCTTTTACGCCTGTAGGAACAAACAACACCCAGTAATCTCCTTGCGACGTCTAGCAAGTACGTGTGGAATCCTGTGTTTCGATTATACTCATAGTATTCTCTACTCCCATTATAGTGTGTATAAAAAAGATTAAAAAACATAATTGATGCCTGCCGGGATTATTGTGAGGCGAGATCAAACCCTCAGCAAATCGCACTAAATCTGATTTTGTATAATGTGCTAAAAGCATTGTTGTTGAGAGAGAGAAAAAACAGAGGTGATTTACCCTCGAACAGACAGTTCCATAAAATTTGTAAATTAGGAGGAATCTCGCTATGCAAGAGAGAGAGAATAAGTGAAAAGAAAATGAGGTCCAAGAATAGGAAAAAAATTGAGTGAATAATTATATAAAGGAAAACCCCAGGTATCTGAGTGCGAGCGAGCGAGTGTGCTCTACTTAAATTGCTCCTTTCGGGGATTATACTACACCCAACACAGACGCCGATCACTTATGTCATCCAGGTCCCCACATGATTATGATCATACACGTGATAGACCAATGCCATTGTCCTCGCCTGGGGCAGCGGATCAGGTAAGGGCCTATAAGGACTAAGAAAAAGTAGATATGTGAAGTGAAGTAAAAATTATCGCTTTTCCCCACTTTAATGCATAATTAACGTGAAAGAGATATTTGCAAAGCTATATGTGTACTGTCATTTGTGCTAGATAAGTAGAAAAGGTCACAAATCCATTCCTATAAGTTAAGCGCAGTAGATATTTTATAATAACATTAGATTAGGCTTACTATTGCTCACCTTAACCACATCCCTATTTCACGGAGTTCACGTTCGTAATAGTATATTATGTGAGAAAACTCCCCACTGTACTCGAAAGTCTCCGGATGACCATAAATTTAATTATACTATGATTTTCCGTGACGTTTTTTAACGCTGTATTACGTCGAAACTAGTGCGCTTGTAAACTAGTGATCAAGTAAAGAATTTTGTCCCGAGCACTGCAAGATAGAGAGTTCAATATATAGGCACAGTTAGCTCCCCTAACTTTCTATGTGATGTATCCGACTCAAATGCCCTAAGGAGTTCAACAAGTACCAATGGTTATTTTAATAAGGGTAACTTATCACAAGGGCCTGGAGGGATTAAACAATTGGGTAGGGAAATTCTTATGTGCTCTCCCAAAAGCTATCAGCCAAATACGGTTGTTCTAGGAAAGAATTAAAGCTGAAGTTAACGAAAAAGTTCATTCTACACTAACGGACTCACCTTCTGTCGAATGACAACTATGGTTCAAGATTATCAAATAATCTAGAGTTGCGACTCCACATCGACGTTAATTAACATTTCTGCTAGATATACATTATCTCGTATTCCAATCAGGTTTATCTCACATTCCGTTTAGACGTTCACAGGTTACGTAAAAAGGGTCCCTTACGAAATGGAAGATTATGCTTCTCCTTTTTGTAAATAAACCAGAGAAAATGAGGTTCATTTCAGATGAGGTGGATGTGCTGACGGAAAGGATCGATAATATAAGAGATTTGGCGAGAGAAAGGTTGGAGAAAGAAACAACTAAAACATTGGAGCAACAACATAAGAAGGCAAAGCAGAGAGAATTCAAAGTCGGAGACTACGTTTTCATCCGAGCAATCAAGAAGCCTTATCATAGTTCAAAATTATGTGCCAAGTTTGAAGGGCCATATATTGTCCGATGTTTGAGAGGACCAAACAAATTGATGGTAATTTGCAGAAGTTCAGGTAAGACTTTTCCGGTCCATGTGGACAATGCTAAGGTAGTTGCCGCTGAGAAGTTTGCAATATCACGGTTCGACTTTATACGTAATGTGAAAGTTTGAAATGCCTCATATATGTAAGTTAAAATATGAGTTAAACATCTAAAGGAAGATGTACGAAAGAAGAAAGATGAAGATGCGTGACCAAATAGCGAATCAGAAATCGGTTCAGTAATCAGAGAGATGAAGTCACGAAGATTATTTACTCCTACCACTACCGAATCACAATTCAGTATATTTACCCTTATATTATTTCTACCAAACTCTCTAACACAGCCGACACTAGAGAGTTGAAAACACTACCCTCTTCCAAGATATACCCCACAAAAGACCGTCAACTACATTTCAGAAACATTTATGCTACCAGCCTCCTCCACCACAGTCAACACAGACTAGAAACTATTGGGAAAGCTATCAAGCCCCCATCAAAGAA
>JABUQX010119264.1:25000-28388 GCA_015478945.1 Trachelipus rathkii | reverse complement strand
CAGTGTACTTCGATTTGATTCGATCGTTGGTGTTTTAGCCGTTCGCATTTATCATTGAAGCAGCTTTCGCGTTTTCGTGCATACTTCATATATATATATATATATATATATATATATATATATATATATATATATATATATATATATATATATATATATATTATATATATATATATATATATATATATATATATATATATATATAATATATATATATATATATATATATATATATATATATATATAACTATATATATATATATATATATATATATATATATATATATATTTATATGCCTATATTTATATAGGTGAAACTAAAGAAAGTACCCGCATGATATCTAAAATTAAGATAGGTACAAGAAAACTAATAACATAAATGGAATCAGCGTATAAAATTTGTATGGAAAATGATTTTTTTTAATATCTCCAAAACTACGATAAGGTACAAGAAAACTAACAACATATATGGATTAAGCGTATGAAATTTGTGAAAAAAAGAGGATTTTTTTCTATTTAAAAGAAAACACTAGGAGTGAAACCATAAGATGCAAAAGCGGGGGTCTCTCAGGCCTCTGCAGGACGCGACCAGAGGACACCACGTCTCCCTCTGTCCCACCGTCGGCTCGAGACCCCTAAAAAAAAAAAAAAATTCATACGCTGATTCCAATGTGTTATTAGCATGTAAAAAAATCCCGCACCTGCAATTTCATCTTTCTGGTTTCATATATGTTTGTATTAGTTTTGTACCTATATCAGTTTTGAAGATAAGATATTAAAATAAATAAATAAATAAAAGTGAATTTTCCATACAAATTTCATACGATGGATACATATATGTTATTGAATTTTCTTTGTACTATCTTAGTTTTAGAAGATATCATGCGGGTATATTTATTTATATATATATATATATATATATATATATATATATATATATATATATATATATATATATATATATATATATATATATATATATATATATGTATATATATATATATATATATATATATATATATATATGTATATATATATATATATATATATATATATATCGAGGAGCACGAGTAGTAAAAAGTTGCTGGAGTCGCCGCTGATATATATATATATATATATATATATATATATATATATATATATATATATATATATATATATATATATATATATATATATATATATATATATATATATATATATATATATATATATATATATGGAGTGAAGAGATGTTGAGGTATGTGTTGTATGTTAAATCAGTGAGGGGTTTTGGATGGGATTATCGAATCACTATGTAGTTTTACGTAAGATTAGTTTAGTGGGGTCTTGGATGGAGAGGAAAGAGATAAGGAAGGAAGTGGAATTAAGAGTGAGAAGTTAAGTGGACAAGGTAATAAGGATAATTATGTAAGAACGCTTGCAAATAAATCAGTTGAATGTGAACAAGATGAACTGAACAAATCTGGACGCAAATGAAAGAAGCTTTTGTTGGTAGTGAAAGAGAAGTATGTGGTTGTGCTAAAGTAAGAATGTGAACAGTAGGTAAGAATGTCAATAGTGAGTGGAGAATGAAGAGGTGATGGAAGCAGTTAAAAGTAAAAAAAAGAGACATGGTAGAATGTGCTAAAAGCCAATGATAAGGTCTCAAAAGAAATGTGTTTGGAATTATATAAGGAGGAAAAAAGGAAGACTAAAAGTTGTATACGTAGAAGGAAAAATGAGGTAAATGAAGAGTTTGGAAGGAGTATGAATAAGGACTTACAAGAGAATGTGAGCTTTTTCTGGAATGGAATCGTGAAAGGAAAAGAATGAGAGTAAGGAAATCTCCATAGGATAACGGATAAGGATGGTGCTTTCATAACTGATGAAATGGATGTGATGAGAGTGTGGAAGAAGCACTTCGAAAATCTGCATAATATTGACAGTAATGAAGAGATGATTTTGAATGTGTGTGGGTTAGATGGTGCAAAAAGAAATATTTATTTTGGGGATGAGGTAATTGCTAAGGAAGAGGTAATGGATAGAATGAGAAAGTTCAAGAATGGTAAATCTACAGCTATAGATGGAATTATTGGTGAAATGATCAAGAATGGAGGCGAGATGGTAATTGAATGGATTTAGAAGTTGTTTAATAAAACGTTTATGGACAGTATAGTTCTGAGGGATTGAAGAAGAGCAGCAATAGAACCCTTATATAAGGGTAAGAGGAACTGTAGGAACTATAGGGGAATTAGTTTATTGAGTTTTGTAATTGGAAGATATATATATATATATATATATATATATATATATATATATATATATATATATATATATATATATATATATATATATATATATATATATATATATATATATATATATATATATATATATATATATATATATCAGAGGTGGGCACTTCCGCTCTTTAGTCCGCTAGTCCGCTAGTCCGCTCCGAGCGGACTACCAGAATAGGTGCGGAGTCGTCAGGAAATTAGCGGACTTGCACGTGCGGATCAAAAAAAGTTTCCGCTCTTTTGTTCCGCACCTTTTTAAAAAATGAAAAAATAGTTATTAAGAATTCTTATTGGTTATAATAAAGAAATATAATTTTTATTTTAAGTTTATAACTAATTATACTTTTAGTCTAAGACTTATTGTTTTTTAATAATTAAACTTCCAAAAATAATCTCAACCTCCTTAAAGGTACCATATATAATAAATAACATTTAAATTGATTTTATAGACTGAATGGCTATTACCCTCATCTATAACTTTAATTAATTATATTATTACTATAATAACTAGGCAATATCTAAATCAATTCTGTGTAAAACCCAAATATATATATATATATATATATATATATATATATATATATATATATATATATATATATATATATATATATATATATATATATATATATATATATATATATATATATATATATATATATATATTCTTTTTAAAATTTTATTAAAGAGCTCTAATTCAACACTCAAGCTCTGTAAATATTAAAATATTTTTTTAAAACCACTTTAAAATAAATAAAGGAAAATCTTAAGAAAAATAACTAAACGAGATAAAGTTTACGTTTCGGGACTTATATCCTTGGTCCCCTCATCAGAACTAAAAATTTTTTACAAATTATTAAAACACAAAATATAAAAAAAAGTATTGAAAATACAAAATAAAAAATGAAAATATAAATTCAAGCAAAAAAAGACAGAGTGGCGTCACATTCTTATTCCTTTTTATCTTATCCAAAAATATTAATTATTTCAAAAGCAAGTCCTTAATATGATCTGATATAAATCTTTTTGTGATTGGATCAAAATTGAAAAATCCTTCTGAAATGTTAAAATTACTTTTTGTAGAAATGAAAAAGGACTCAATCAAT
>JABUQX010119264.1:0-5000 GCA_015478945.1 Trachelipus rathkii | reverse complement strand
GTGGGCACCCGGATTTCCCAACGCTTGCCAAAAAGAAAAAGAAAAAAAAATATATATATATATATACTGTATATATATATATATATATATATATATATATATATAATATTTTATATATATATATATATATATTATATATATATATATATATATATATATATATATATATATATATATATATATATATATATATATATATATATAATTTTGATCAAAATAAAAAATTCCAGACTTTTCTTTTTCTTGACGAATTAATGACTAATGGCAACCTTGACTCTGAGTCTCTGACAGTGACTCTGTGACTTTAAGTATTGCTCAGTTGGTGGTAACACATGGTGGTAGTGAGTTTAGTTGTGATATTTCATAGTACACATGCTGCTGGCATTATAATTTAATTAAAAATGAGTGAACGTAAGAAATCAAAATCTTATTTTCATGATGAGTGGGAGGAACTTTATTTTTTTACCATGTTTCGTAATAAATGCTTATGCTTGATATGTCGTGCTTCTGTTGCTATTCCCAAAAAAAGGCAATTTGGAAAGACACTTATCCTGTAAAAAGTGAAATAAGGAAGATTATAGTAAAAGAGCTAAAAGCGGAGTTAGGATCGCAGCAACAACTTTTTACTAAGCCTGTTACACAATCAAAATCAACAACCAACGCATCATTTCGCATTAGTTATGTTTTGGTAAAACATAAAAAACATTTCACTGATGGGGAGGTTGTTCAAGAAGCTTTCCTTGAGGCCAGTGCTGTTTGTTTAATTTGACAACCTTAAAAACAAAAACGAAATAATAAATTCCATAAAAAACCTACAACTCTCCCGTACAACTGTGAGTCGACGTGTGGAAGCTATGAATACAGATCTTACTGAGCAATTAGAAAATGACATACAGAATTGTGCATTTTTCTCTTTACAATTCGATGAATCTACTGACATTGTCGATACAGGTCAACTCATTATATTTATAAGAATGGTATTCTCGGATATGACCACTAAAGAAGAATTCCTTACTATCCTCTCTATGAAAGGAAGAACTCGGGGTGAAGATATATTTAAAATATTTTCTGAGTTTGCTCAAAACACAAATCTACCACTTCGAAAATTGGTTTGTATATCGACTGACGAAGCACCTTCTATGGTCGGGAGAAATAATGGATTTATTGCACTTTGCAAAAAAAAGCAATGACTTTCCAGATTTCGCGACTTACCACTGTATTATTTTCACAATAATGCCTTGTGCATAAAAGTATTGAACGTTAAAGATATTATGGATGTTGCTGTGAAAATAGCCAATTCTATCCGAGCTCGGTCTCTTCGCAGGCGACTTTTTCGAAGTCATTTGGAAGATAATGAATGTGAACATGAAGACTTGCATCTCTTCACTAACGTTAGGTGGATGAGCAGGGAAAAGTTTTTAGAAAGGTTTTTGAATCTTGTCCCAGAAATAATTACATTTTTAAATGCAGAGGGAGAACATTATGACCAGTTACAGGACATTACTTGGGTGCAGAATTTATCATTTGTAACTGATCTGACTGGTCATTATAATACTTTCAACATTAACGTGCAAGGTAAAGGGAAAAATATTATTGATTTAATAAGTTCCTTAAATGCTTTCAAAGTAAAACTAAGGCTCCTTGCAGCTCAGCTGAAAAGAAGAGATTTAAAGAACTTTCCATATTTACAGAAGAAAATAAAGTGTCAAAGTGAATATGATTTTGGTAATTACTGCTGAGTTGGAAACTCTTATACAAGAATTCGAAACACGATTCACAGATGTAAAAAGCTTTGAGCCAATTTTCTCTTTCATGAGTTACCCTTTTAGAGAATGCAAAATCGAGGCCGTTGCTTCCGAAATTGCCAGCAAATTTAATTTAGATCCTTCCACTTTGGAATCAGAAATTATAACAATACAATCAGATATTTCTATAAAATCAAAAGCATCGCATGATGAACTTTTTTGAAAACTAATTCCAGAAGAGAAATATCCGTGCTTAAAAACCATTTCTTTGCGTCTCACTGCATATTTTGGATCTACATATCTATGTGAATCGGCTTTTTTACCAATGAAATTAGTAAAATCGAAATATAGAATTCGCCTCACAGATGATCACTTATCTGCTGCTATCAGGCTGTGTCTAAGTGATTATGTGCCAAACTTTAATAAGCTTTGTGATGAAATGCAATGTCATGCAACGGCTTCGAAAGCCTGAAGCTGCTAAAGGTAAAATAATGATTTATTAAAAAATTTTAAACTAAAAATTAGTCAAATAATATGCAGGGAATGTTAGGCATTATAGTATACCGTGTATATGATATATATATATACTATATATATATATATATATATATTATATATATTTTATATATATATATATATATATATATATATATATATAAATATATATATATATATATATATATATATATATATATTATATATATATTATATATATATATATATTATATATATAATATATATATATATATATATTATATATATATTATAATATATTATATATATATATATATAATATAATATATATATATATATATATAGATATATATATATATTTAATATATATATATATATATTAGTATATATATATATATATATACTAATTATATATTATATTATATATATATATATAATATAATATAATATATAATATATATTATATATATATATATATATATAAGTAGTAGGAAGGGGATTCCGGAGCACGGTCGCTTTTTTATTTGATGTGTGAACTTCATCCAAAAAACACGTACAGAGTGTTACTCCGCACCAACATTCTACCCTATGAGATAGAAACTGTACGTGTTTTTTGGATGAAGTTCACACATCAAAT
Organism: Trachelipus rathkii; assembly: GCA_015478945.1. NCBI lineage: Eukaryota > Metazoa > Arthropoda > Malacostraca > Isopoda > Trachelipodidae > Trachelipus > Trachelipus rathkii. The sequence continues at coordinate 2,144 of JABUQX010119264.1, read as the reverse complement.
AACCGTGTGGGATCGAAGCAACCTCTTTATATACTTTTAAGAACTTTCCTTTGAAGGGGAAAAATTTGAGTTGCCAATACATTAATTTGACTCATGGTCTCTTCTCTGCCCAAACAACAGTAAATACCGAGTGTTTAAAGAAAACACTTCGCATATGCTTGCTTTGATGAAAAATATTCTGTGTTATGAAAAACACCGAGATATTTAGATGGTGAGAATAAACTGTGAACGCTTCTGCTATTTCCAAATTCAACTTGTGCATTAAATCATCTAATACAATAATTTTATGGCCATGTATATTATCCAACGATCTAATATCGTATATGCCTTCATGAAATTGAATCACATCTTTATATTCTTTAAATTTTTCCTGATAAACATTATAACACCATATTATTTTTACAGGGGTTTGCTCAAAAATCTCCATTTCCTTTAAAATATTTAATAATAGAAAGGTTTTACCACAGCCTGTCGGCCCAGCTACAAGACAGGTAGCCGGACTTCGGAACGTTAAATTATCGTCCACATTCCATACTCGTCAAGGTGAATAATGAATAATGAAGATTTAGATTAAAGCTTATTAACTAATCAAATTGTATGCACATATTAATAAAAATTCACCGTTCAATTTATTAAAAATGAAACGTTGACTATAATCCAGACCATTCCACGCTTTTAGTACATAAGACTTTTTTTCCTCATCTGTATTAAAACAAAAATTAAAAATAGAAATAAATATAATAATAAAAATAAAAATAAATAATAATAAATAAATAAAAAGTATTAAAACAAAATAAAAAAAAATAAAAGAAACATTTTTTGTGTTAAATATGTGAGAAGAAGGAGAAAAGCCTATGATGTTCAAGCAGTAAAACAGTAAAACAAAAGCATTCTAATCCCTTAGGTGTAGGTAACACCTCTATTGATTTAATGATTTACTGCTATGTAATGTTATAAATATATTGAGTTAAAGCAGTAAAGCATGAGTTAAAGCAGTTAAACAGTAAACAAAAGCATACTAATCCCTTAGGTGTTCGGTAAAGGGCTCTTTGATTTACTGATTTACTTGCCTTTTAAGGTCTTTACTGTTAATAAATATATGAGTTAAAGCAGTAAAACATATGAGTTAAAGCAGTAAAACATGAGTTAAAGCAGTAAAACAGTAAAACAAAAGCATACTAATCCCTTAGGTGCTAGGTAACACCTCTATTGATTACTGATTTACTGCTTAAGGTATGTAAAAGTATATGTTTTTTAATAAAATTTCGTACAATTGGAGTAAAAATGAATGACTCATATATATTTGAAAAGAAATTCTTTGAATGTTTGACATTGATATATATTTTTCCGTTTGCGCGAAATATTTGCGTCTGCGGACGCACATCGTGGCGGCAGTTACGCCGTTAATATTGCGCCGGCGGCGCCACGCGGCGGCGTTACGCGGTAATATTGCGCCTGCGGGCGCACGCGGCGGCTTCGCGGAGGGGCTCACCTGCGGACGCGGACTCGGAAACGTTGCGTTCACTGTCTCAAATGTGTAACTCTTTAGATAAATATATATTCTGTCGTGCTATAAGTGTTTAGAAAAATACTAAATGCCTAGTAGAAGCATCCTAGCAATTGTAATATTAACACCAATCGTTCCTTCATACCTTAAACCTAGGGTAGACACCATATTAGGGCTATTCTAGGCGGAGGGTAGAAAAGGCTTGAAAAAAGTGCACTCAGTTGCACTATGTGGCACTCACTTGGCACTCACTTGGCACTCATTGGCACTCACTTGGCACTCACCTGGCTCATCTAATACTCATAGACACTAATAGAACACTCTAGATACTCCTACGGTGATTGGAACCATCCAAAGTTGAACCATCAATAATCTGAGCCATCAAATCTGAACCATCAATATAGGCACCATAAATGATATCAAAGATGACGTCATCAGAGTTGAACCATAAAAGTTGAGCCATCAAAGTTGACCATCAAAGTTGAGCCATCAAAGTTGAGCCATCAAATTTGACAAAAAAGCTACAAGGTCAAAAAAGCTACAAGGCCTAAAATTGTACCCTGGAATACAAAGGTTGACCGAAAAATTTGTGTTCTCAAAATTGCCCCTGGAAGACCAAAGGATCTCTCTCTTTTGG
>JABUQX010119263.1:22500-25000 GCA_015478945.1 Trachelipus rathkii | reverse complement strand
GGTAAACATTTTAAAATCTAAATTATAAGGTTCATGATTCTTTAAAATGTGAAGTAAATTCTCAAAAGCTCCAAAATAACTAATGAAGTTAATATTAAATCGGGGGAGGTTAAAATTTAAGCCTAGGCCTAGTAATCTCTTTTCATTGGACGAGAGTAATTTATCTGAAAGGTTAAAAATGTATTTATCAGCATCTGGAAGGACACCGTCAAAATGTAAATTGAGCGATCTTAGTTTATTTTTATGTATGGATTTGCAAACCTCTATCCGCCTTGAAACAAGCGTTGATAACTTATTAGTAACAAAAAGAAAATCTATAAATGACAAATTATTTTGTAAATTACTATAACAAACATGGTAACGTTCATCTATCTGTTTACATTCTCTAAATTCTAAAGCTATTTCTTTATTCAATAACTTAAATTGAAAGCCACTTGGAGACAATTGGAGGGACTTAGTTACAAAAGACAGAAGCGCAAACTGGACCTCGAATTCCTCAAATTATGTAAGGCTTATAATATTATCCCGAAATTCATCAGATTTAAACTATTTACTAAGCGATTTTATAACAGTAACTTGTACCGTGGTTTTCAATTTAAGTTATTGAATAAAGAAATAGCTTTTAAGTTTAGAGAATGTAAACAGATAGATGAACGTTACCATGTTTGTTATAGTAATTTACAAAATAATTTGTCATTTATAGATTTTCTTTTTGTTACTAATAAGTTAGTAAATAGTTTAAATCTGATGAATTTCGGGATAATATTATAAGCCTTACATAATTTGAGGAATTACATAAGAACAACGTACCGATCAGACCCATTCTAACAGCTTTTACGACTCACAATTATAAACTGGCAAAATTCTTAGTCCCTCTACTAACTCCTTTTTCGACTAATGATTATACAATAAAGAATTCCTACCAATTCAAGAACTGGCTATCCACTATTAATCTACATAATTATTTCATGACTAGTTTTGACATCGAATCACTTTACACTAATATCCCCATTAATGATGCCATTAACATCCTACTAGATAACATTTTTCGTTTAAATACACAATTTAATGGTTTTAACAAGACAGAATTTAAAACACTTTTGCAACTCGCAGCCCAAGACACATATTTCTTTTTTAATAATGTATTGTATGCACAAACTAATTCTCTAGCTATGGGCTCTCCATTAAGTTCAATCCTGGCCAATGCATACCTAATACACCACGAACAATCTTGGCTTGAAAATTGTCCCCCCTTCTTCAAACCAACATTCTATAAAAGATATATGGATGATACGTTCCTACTTTTTACAGATAAAAACAAAATTCCTCATTTCTTTGACTATGTAAACTCACAGTTACCCAACATAACTTTTACCCATGAGGATGAGTCGGAGAGCTCCCTTCCTTTTTTGGATTTATTCATCAGAAAAACTTCATCAGATTTCTCCACTTCAATTTTCAGAAAAAAGACCTTTACAGGGCTAGGCTTAAATTTTTTCAGCCATATCCCCCTTGCATTCAAATGTAACAGTATTAAAACCCTTTTATACAGAGCCTTTCATTTATCTTCCTCTTATAGTTTGCTGCACAAAGAATTCACTTTTCTGTCAAATTTTTTCGTATCAAACCTCTTCCCTCTCTCTCTCATACACAAATTTATTAACAAACTCTTAAATGCTGAATTGGCCCCTCCCCCCATTACTTTCTCAACCCCTAAACTAAAATTATATATTCCCCTACCTTATTATGAACATATTTACATTAAATTACGTAAGGACCTTGCCCACGTTTTAAATAATAGTTTCCCACAATTAAACATCAACTTGATTTTCAATTCCTCCTTTAAAATTTCTTCTTTCTGTAACCATAAAGAAAAAACACCCTCGCTGCTCCTCTCTTCTGTTATTTACAAATTCAATTGTAACGGCTGTGATGCCGTTTATGTTGGTAGTAGTTTACGCCAACTCATTGTAAGAATAGATGAGCATAGAGGGATTTCCACACGCACCAACCTTCTACTCAATTCCCCTTCACACTCCGCTATACGTGACCACGCTCACACGCACGACCATTCTTTCAATCACACAAATTTTTCCATACTAACCCAAACAAAAAAATCACCAACCAACTTAAATATTTTAGAATCTTTACATATTGCCGACATCAAACCCACCCTTAACAACGATAGTGGCCCGTTTAAACTACTATTGCTTTAACCTCCCAGATGGAAAGTTTTGTCATTCTTCAACCCGTATTGTTTTTTCGAGTGTAATGCATTTTATTGTAACTAAGTAAGTTTCCTCACGTGTTTGTTCTCTTTCATTGAAGTGTTAATTGATTATGCAGGTTTTAAAAAGTTATCCCTCTTATAATATATAAAAACCGTTCATTCATGTCATTTATTTTGTTATATATTTTTAATATTTTCTATGTTAATTTTCGAGTTTCCAGTTCTGTTAACCCACTTTTGTTTTTTGTGGCATTTTTGTAAGCTAATTTA
>JABUQX010119263.1:0-2500 GCA_015478945.1 Trachelipus rathkii | reverse complement strand
AAGTTGGATTCAAAGAACAGATCTGAAACAACAGAGGCTCCCTTCAAGGCGACAATCATCAGGTGTCCATGGTCATGTCCTATCCTTCGTTCTTATATATATTGGTTTCAATTTCTAGAGAAGGCTAGAATTTCTTTACCTTCCAAAAACATTTGGCCGTTCTACCTTTGCAGACATCATGATTGCAATTAAATAGTGCAATATTTACCATCTAAAAATATAAAAACGAGGGATAGGACAGACTGGGACTCCTAGGTTGATGTCTCTTTGAAGGAGCTCGGTTCTAATACTGTTCTGAATCCAAACTTATTGGTTGAAGATAGGTCCAGTGGTAAATCACGCTATATTGTCCTCATTCGCAACATGCGGTGGTTCAATCCAGAGAAGGCAGTAATTTCTTTACCTTCCAAAATATGCTTCTTTTTAATATACATCCTGTTTAGAGGCACTTATTGTAAATAATTACCATATATATATACATATATATAATATATATATATATATATATATATATATATATATATAAAAATATAATATATATAATATATATATATATATATATATATATATATTATATATATATATATTATATATATATTCCAGTGCGCAAAGGTCAGAGACTTACCAAATTCCATCGGAGGATTTAAAAAATTTGAAAGCAGAGCCAAATTAAAGTCTGACATGATCTGAGACGCAGCACTTGAGATTTTTCAAATCAAAGTAATTTGGAAAAACATATAAAAGAAGTGTGTTCCAGACTTTACCAGTAGATTACTTGTGAGATTGAGCATAGCAGTTAAGTCTGAGTCAGAAAGAGTTGGAAGGAGAACGGATGAAACTGTCTGAAATACGAGTCGCAGGAAATCTTAGCAAAGAAGGAGATACATGACTGGAACATTGAAAAGAGTAATGTAAATTGCAATAGGAATAGTTTAAGGAGGGTGATGCAACAGTTCGATGGATAGAAAGATTGGAATGAGTTAGTGAGAGTAGGAGACTTAACGAGTGGGTAAGACCTAGCAAAGAGAGTAATATGTATGGAACCTTTCCAGATATGTGATTCATTCTCTATACAAGAATGAGCAATACTTAAAAGATTTAAGATGCTTCTAAATCTTCTTAAGAATAGATTCGAAAACATTAGGAAGACCAGATGTTAAAGCGATAGCACGAGAGTTAAATTGTTGACTCATGTCCCGCTTATTCAGCACATGCTGGATGAATGCATTCTTCTAAAAGGAGGGAAAGATTGAAGTTGATAGGCAGTGAGTAAACGGTTTACCAATAAGAGTGAAAGCTCAGAAGCACAAGTTTCAATGACCACTGGAGAGATAACTTCAGTATTCTCCGCCTTCTTTGAGCTAAGCTCAGTGAGGGCGGAAATAACATTTTAATGAGTTGAAAGGAAGCGTAGAGGTGAAATAGCTTTGGAACCGTCTGGAGTGAAATTGGGAGAAAAGTTTGAGCAAACAGTTCAGCTTTAGCAGAAGCTTAAACAGAAATATTACAAACAGAGATACAGGAGGAGGGTAAGATTAAGAAGCATAGTTAGAGTTGACTTTTTAAAATTGCATAAATGTCAGAAAGATCGTGAGGTAGAGGAATCATGATGATTGTTGCAATTTCTAAGAAGAAAAGTTATTCGGGTTACAAAGAGTTGAATTTTTGTTATTCCAGGATAAAATGTATAAAAACACGAGATTCTGGATTTGAAGACAACAATAATTAAATTAAATAAATTGTTTGATAAAACAAAGGTTTATCAGTTTTAGTTCAAGGGAAAGAGATTGGAATGTACCGTATGCCTCCATATATATATATATAATAATTATAATATATATATATTATAATATATATAATATATATATATAATATATATATATATATATATATAATATATATATATAAATATATATATATATAACGTATATATATATTAATATATATATTAATATATATTATATTATATAAATATACATATATTTATATATATAATATAATAATAATATAATATATATATATATATATAATATATATATACATATATATATATATATAATACTATATATATATATATATATAATATATATACTATATTTTTAATATAGATATAATTGAAAAGTCAATGCATATATTTTAGTATCAGTGAAAAGATTTTTTTTTTTAAATTAATTTGTTGTTTACAAAAATGCTTAATATAACATTTTGGTCGAGAAAAAAAATTGTAATATAAATATGTAAATACTAATAATAAGAATAAACATTGATTAAAAAGCTAAGAAAAAAAAAACAAAACAAAAAAAAAAAACAAAAAAAAAAAAAAAACAATCCACTATTAATAATAAAATAGTTGGATATATTATATTGAATATATTATATTATATATATATAATTATATATATATATAATATATATATATATATATAATAATATACATATATATATATTATATTATATATATATATATATATAGATAGAGAGACGAGAGAGAGATCTCTCT
>JABUQX010119262.1:25000-28718 GCA_015478945.1 Trachelipus rathkii | reverse complement strand
TATATATATATATATATAATATATATATATAATAGTATACATATGCACGATATTTGTAAAAATAAATATATGACCTCGATATATTATCTAATGTAAGTAAAGAAAATAAATATAATATATATATATGGTTGATTTTATTGGTTAGAGCGACAACATCCATCAATCCATATCCAAAAAACTACAATAGCCACGGGAAAGAATACATTGTGGATGCGTTTTCCAATTTTAGGGCGAAAATGTAATAAAAAAAATAAAAAAATATTATCCAAAAAACTACAATAGCTACAGCGAAAAAAGAAACATTTTTGGAATCCTTGGTTAAAAAAAAATTTTTTTTTTAGGAAATTGGGGGGGGGACAAAAAAAAATAAATTATTTAAAAAAAAAATTAAAAAAAAAAAATTAAACAAAAAATAATTTTTAATTTTTTTTTTCTATAATTTTTTATTTTTAGTTCTCTGATGAAAAAACCTTGTTAGACACCTATTATTTAATACTGGTAATTAAATAATCTGTGTATTAAATATTAATTTTTTTCCTTTTACAACGTGAATACCCCAAGGGTATACCGCACCGATGGCAGGAGGCGGGTCTCTCGGCCTCCGGGGAACTACGGGTAGGACTAATTCCCCCCCTGCTCCGGGGAGGGCTTCCGGAACCCCCGCTCTTTGGTATTTGGGGTCGCGGGGTTCCTCCGCCCCTCCCCTTACGGGTATGGAAAACGGTCCCCCTGTGTTCCCCGTCGGCTCGAGCCCCCTAACATTGCCGTGTAATACCTTTACAAAGATTACTATGTATATATTATATATTATGTCCCCGTGCTCTAAAAAAAATGCCATAATTATTTATTATTATTTATTTATTTTTTTTACATTTTCCTAACTACAAATTTTACCAAGGATTCCAAATGTAATTCCTTTTTCGCGTGTAGCTAATTGTTAGTTTTTTGAGATATGATTTTTTTTTTTTCTTTTTTTTTCTTTTTTTTATCTTTTTTTACATTTTCGCAATAAAATTTGCCAGGATCAACCAATGTATTCCTTTCCTGTAACTATTGTTGTTTTTGAGATATGGATCGATGAGTAGTTGGGTCGCTCAAACCAAATAGTATAATCATCAAGAAATGTTAAATTATTCGACAATTTTGTCTTAGAACTATCTATAATAAGTGAGCTTCCACACCTTTAAGAATATTAAAATTTTTTTTTAGATATTATTTAAATCTTACTTAACTAAACTTATAATAATTAATAATTTCACCTCACTAAACTTATGTTATTAATTTATTTCACTTTCCATTAAACTTAACTTATATTAGTAATTTATTTCACTTCCATTTTTTTCAATAACTAGCTATCTAACTTTATTATTAAAAAAGTTCAATCTTTTAACACTATTAAATGTTTATTGTTACGTGTTCTTTAGAAAAAAATATAATTATGATCAATGACAAAATAGGTCTCTTTTGCTTGAATATTGATAATTATATCATAGAAGTTTGTACAACCTTGGCACCAGAATCAGCTAGTTTCACAAATGGACTCTCGATTAACCAGGCTTGGGGCTCGGAACATCCTACAGTTTTTTGTCTTCACTGCACAACGGTGGATTAGCGTTTCAAAATACTTGCAGCTGACGCCACCCTCCAGCATATGTGTTCTATACAATCTAGTAATAATAAAAATAATTGGTGCTAGTTGATAGTGCTAATAGTGATAGTTATTAATTAGTGTTATTGGTTCAAGTTTGTTTGAAGTCACACATTTCTGTTCCAAAATGAAAACTAAAAAAATAAGGGTAAAATTAAAATCATATTGAGGAAAAATTGTTGACACCAAAAACATAATATTAGAATGTCAAAAAGCAGTGAAGTCAAAAAAGTAGAAATTATTTAACTTTATATATATATATATATATATATTATATATATATATAATATTATATATATATATAGTATATATATATAATATAATATATAATAATAATATATATATATATATAATATAATATATATACGTATGATAAATTATATATTCTATATATATATATTATATATATATTATATAATATATATATATATATATATATATATTATATATATTAATATCATTATAATATATAATATAATATAGATATTATATATATATATATATATATATATAATATATATATATATATATAATTTTAAAAATTAGCAATATCCTTTAAAATCATTATGAATAATTTCTTCCCCGTATTTCTTTTTCGCCACATGAATTCACATAGATATGAATTTATCATCTTCTTTATAGTACCTTTTCGTTTCTTATTTTTATACTTCAAAACGGCTCCAGACTGCTTCTATATTTTGGGTATAAGCCCCAGTATCAGGATCCACAAAGTTTTTACTGTGGTTGACAGTGAAATGTTTGAAAGAATATTCAGGCAAGTTTGCGATATTTTTGTAGGAAGCCCAACAATCACTAATAATAGTGATGGATCCTGGACATATATTTTTTAATGCAGTCCAATAAGGTAGCTTAGGATTTAACCAATACACTTCACAAAAAAAAAGTTATTGGGTCGGCTTACAAATATCCCCAAATGACCAGTGTCATTGAATACCCTCCCTTATTATATTACTTTTGACAAATGTTATCATCAATCTCTTAGTCATATTTGGTCTCCAAATCCTAGGAGAGTTTGGAAGAACTACAAATGCCTACCCTAAAACAAATGACATTTTTGTTAATGTAAAATTTTAGTTAGAAAATGTAAAAAAAAGAAATACAAGGATTGGAATAGGGTTTTGATAGTTTTATAATATATTTACATTTTACAAAACTGCTCCAACCAGAACTATTTAAGTTTCGCAATACAAAAAAATCAATACCAAGCCTTCTTTGTGTTTCCCTTGGTGAATATTCCTTTGTTAAAGTAATAACCATAGTATAAAGGAATGAAAAATTATTCTTTTTTTTAACTAAAGGAATTACCATAGGGTAAACCGCAAAAGATGGAGGAGTCGGGTCTCTCGGCTTCCCGGGGGACAGGGGACTTCGTCCCACCCTCTGTCCCCGTCGGCTCGAGCCCAAATGGGGAAATAAAAAAAAAATTCTAAATATTACCGATGAATGAAATTGAAAAAAAAAATCACGGTTCTACAGTATTTATGAACCTTTTATTCTAAATAAAGTTCTTTGAAAGTCTATAGATTTTCTTCTGTTATGCAACTTTACCTTAAAACCTTAGAAATTAGCCTTGCTCTCTCTCTCTTCTCTCTCTCTCTCTCCTCTCTCTCTCTCTCTCTCTCATCCTCTCTCTCTCTCTCTCTCTCATATATATATATAGTAATATAATATATATATATTAATTATATATATATATATATATATATATATTATATATATATATATATACTATAATATATATATAAATTTATATTATATATATATATATATATATATATATATATATATATATATATATACGCTAACAAATAATGTTAATGATTAAATAAGTTTAACGACACACAACAAAGAGACAAAAGAAACGACAATGAAGAGAATAAAATGAAAATAAAAAAGGACAAATTAAAACTTTTTTATATAGTTTTTGAGCTCCACACCTCAATAAAAACTCGGTAGGGTAAAGTAAAATTGTTTCTAAAATATGTTAGGGTAAAATAAGGGATTTTGTGAGTTAAGAATTTGTGACTTCAAACAAACTTGAGCCGTGTT
>JABUQX010119262.1:0-7500 GCA_015478945.1 Trachelipus rathkii | reverse complement strand
AGGTGAGAAAATTAAATAAAAATTGGGTTTGGTTGCTGACAAATCTATTTTTATTCTACCTCATTTATTTGTAAATGTTAGGATGGTGAAAGGGAATCTACCTTTAAATTAAAATAAATCAGTTACTTCTTTTGTATACCTATAATAATTTGAATTAAACAAGAAAGGTAATTTTCATTCTTTAATTTCTTTGAGAAATAATAATAATAATAATAATAATAATAATAATAATAATAATAATAATAATAATAATAATAATAATAATAATAATAATAATAATAATAATAATGATAATGATAATGATAATGATAATAATAATAATTAATAATAATAATAATAATAATAATAATAATAATAATAATAATAAATTATAATAAAAATAATAATAATAATAATAAATAATAATAATAGATAATAATAATTAATAATAATAAATAATAATAAAATAATAATAATAATAATAATAATAAAAATAATAATAATAATAATAATAATAATAATAATAATAATAATGATAATGATAATGATAATGATAATAATAATAATAATAATAATAATAATAATAATAATAATAATAATAATAATAATAATAATAATAATAATAATAATAATAATAATAATAATAATAATAATAATAATAATAATAATAATAATAATAATAATAATAATAGTAATAATAATAATAATAATAATAATAATTAAATAGAAGAGCCTATAAAATCCTATCTTTTCAGATAAGGATTGGCTCAAGATTACTAATAGGAAGCAATTGGTATTAACAGAAGAGGAAGAAAACCAGCAATTTAGAGAGGAAGAATTCTATTTCCCCTTAGAAATAATATATTATTATAATTAACTATAAACCCCCTTAAATTTAATGAAATTATTTTATACCTTTAATTTTTTTTAAAGTAAATTTAAAAAAATAAAATTTCTTTGAATTTCCCCCTTCTCTAATTTTCCTTCAAATATTTCTCATATTTTCTGTTAATAGCAACTGCCATTTTCACTACACAAGATAATTCTTAAGATCGTATTTAATCAAAACTAATTTTTTTTTTTAAAAAACTCAATATCAGCATTTATTTTAACGTATGATTTTGTTGCTTTTTCAAGCCTCCTAAATGTATTTCTGTCTACATAAGAAATTTTCTTTAGTATTATCCTGGAATAAAATAAAACTATTGATTTAATAACAGTACCAAGCTTTCGTCCGTACACTTCAGACATTTTCAAGGAATAGTTTTATTTTTTATATTTTAACAATTTTGATAATATAAATATTGTTTAAACTAATAACAAATAAATAAATAAAAACTTAATAAAATTTAAAAGTTAGAAAGTTAACCTACGTTGTGACTTTTTGTTATTTAAAAATGTTAAAAATTGGACATTTCATTATATTTTATGTTTATTACTGGTTTATGTTTCCTTAAGAGTAATGATTCCCCGAGGCGCAATTCATAAAAATCTTTCTTTCTTGTTATGATGAGAGAAAAGCCTCTTTTATGCTGGTTATCGGGATTTTTGTGTGTGTCTTCCTTAAACTATGTTGAAATATTTTACTCCGGCTTATACTTATGCTGCGACATTCTCATGTTGAGGGTATTCGTTGTGTATCCCATATAAAGCGGCGTTACATCCACTTTCAGAACATTGAAATCAGGTACACAACGCTACTACTCTCACCATCCGAAAGCGCTTCACGAGTAGAGAAGCACGAGGCTCAGTTTTCAATGGCTCTATAGTAAGATCTTAATATAAGCTTCTTCCCGGTCTTTTGCTTTAATATGGTTCTTTCAAAATTAATTTTAATTTGTTTTTTTCCTCTTTTTCTGGACATATTTTCATTTTATAATTAACTAAGAGGCTTTCTTTGTTCATTTTCAGTTTGATGTATGTGGCGAATAAATTATTTAAAAGTGTGCTTTATAGTTTTCTCTATATTATACTAGAGGAGGTTATTGTTTAATAAATTCTTTGTTACTCTTTTATTTCCTTTATCGAAAAGGATCCAATCAGACGATATCTTAAACGCTCTTTATGGTAGCAATTTTGTAGTAGCAATTTTGTAGTTTAGGGGAGTGAAGGAGTCGAAATTCAAGTATGTTCCCTTATCTGTAGATTTAACGTAGACACTTTTATCAATTTTTCCATCCTCTTTAATTTTAATGTTAATGTCTAAGAAATTAATATAGTTATTTTTTGCCCTTTCAAAAGTAAATTTCAAACCACTGAGATCTTCTATTTTGGATTTTGAAAACTCTTGAACATGTTCTGTGTCTGTTAATATTGCCTAAGGTGTCGTCACGATATCGAATGTAAAAATTAGGGATTGAACTGGCGTTTTCATTAAAAATTTTTGGTTTCTTCCGAAGGCATGTAAAATTCTGCAAAAAAGTTGGTCCTAAAGGTGATCCCATTGAAACACCATTATTTTGAAAATAAGTTTTACCATTGAAGCTGAAAGGTGTTTTCGTAGTACATATATAAAGTAAACTTTTGAGGATGTCGTCATTTATGGATGGTTGTGGTTTTATTTCATGATGATAAACATTTTCTAATATTATGTTAATAGTTTTAGACCGATAGTAAGTATGACTGGTACCGTGACTCATGATATCTCAAAATATATAAACAACCTAATTAGACCATATCTTAACGAAAAATTTATAGTTAAATCAACAGATAAATTTTTGGAAAAACTAAGCAACATTAATTCTTTCGATGTTAACAAAATTATATCTTTAGATGTTGAAAGTCTTTTCACGAATGTTCCTATATATAAGCCTACTAAGGCCTAAAATTCTTGGTATAAAATTGTAATATATAAATTTGGTTCATGTGAATTGAATGTCCCGCGTTTTTCTTAGTCATAAAATTTTAGGTGAAGTATTTACAATTTTGTTTAAATTTTTCATGATTAGGGTAAAATTAAATTAGGATAAAAAAAGAATGAAAGGTCAATTTATTTTATTAATGATAAAGTCCATTATTTCAAATTTAATGTTCCTTTTAAAAGAAAATATGTTGTGTAATATATATATATATATATATATATATATATATATATATTATATATATATATATATATATATATATAATATATATATTATATATATATATATATATATATATATATATATATATATATATATATATATATATATATATATATATATAGAGAGAGAGAGAGAGAGAGAGAGAGAGAGAGAGAGAGAGAGAGAGAGAGAGAGAGCCAAGGTAAAGGAGCGATAACAAAAAATATTTTGTACGATTTTTTTACTTTATTAAACTTTATCCAGTTTAATACTATTTTTTTTTTTTAAGGGCATAATTCCAGAAAAGGGCCAGGAGAATTATTTCGAAATGTATGACACTTACAGGTGAAAAACCAAATGCATATTGGAATCAGCGTATAAAGCTTATTACCGGAATGTAAAAAAAAACAAACAAAAAAACTCGAAAAGTACGACACTTACAGAAAAACAAATTACATATTTGGAATCAGCGTATAAAGCTTATTATATGTAAAGTCGTTTCGTTCCCCCCTCTGTCCCCCATCGGCTCGAGCCCCCTAAAAATTGAAGTTCAAGGAAATATATTTCCATTAGGGGGCTCGAGCCGATGGGGGACAGAGGGGGGGACTTCGTCCCCCCCGTCGTCCACCTAGAGGCCGAGAGACCCCGACTCCTGGTATCAATGCGTTCTACCCTTGGGGTATCGTTAGTTTTAAATCATAAAACGATTTTGCATATAATAAGCTCTATACGCTGATTCCAAATATGTAATTTATTTTTTTGTAAGTGTCGTACTTTTCGAGTTTTTTTTTTTTTTTTTACATTCCGGTAATAAGCTTTATACGCTGATTCCAAATATGTATTTGGTTTTCCTGTAAGTGTCATACTTTTCCAGATAATTCTCCTGGCTCTTTTCTGATATTTTGACTTTTTAAGTTATTTGTAAAACGTATTTATCATTTAATTTTAATAATAAAACGTAATTATCATTTTATTTTATTTGAACGAAAATTCGTACCTAAAAAAATAATTAATAACTAAACACAATTCGAAATAAGTTCATACAATTTTTAATAAAAAATTTAAAAAAAGGAAAGATCTGAGCTTCCACACCGAAAGGAATTTCTGGTCATTTATACTGCATTTTTAACTTTTTCGACATAAAAAAAACTACTTAAGTTTGCGGGTCATCCAGCTCACATGTACCATAAATTTTAATATATTAATATAGTTAAAGTATCTAACATACTTTAAACATTATTTAATATCTTATTAAATATTTAAGATATTAAAAAAAGTGAAAAAACTTTTAAAATAAATGAAAATTCAATTTAAATGTAATATTGTTATTGGTAACTTATTTAGACAAATATATATATATATATATATATATAATATATATATATATTATATATAACTACTAATATTTATAGTGTATATATATAATATATATATATATATATATATTATATATGACTTAAGTTACTTCCATCCCCATTCTATATATATATATATATATATATATATATATATATATATATTATATATATATATATATATAATATATATATACTATATATATATATATATATATATATATTATATATATATTATATATTATATACTATATATATATATATATATATATATATATATTATTTCGCAAATGCGAGGACATAAAATATGGATAGTTTAGTAGTACTTATTGTACTACTGCCTAAAATTCTTTGAGGTGAACAAAATTGCGTAATATATAAATTTTAATTACTAATATTGTTAAAGTATCTGACTACTTTAAACATTATTTTAATCATCTTAATAAACATATTTAAGATATTAAAAAAAGTCGAAAAACTTTCAAAATAGATGAAAATTCAATTTTAATGTAATATTGTTATTGGTAACTTTTATATAATATATAATATATATAATATATATATATATATATATATATTATATATATATATATATATACGAAACAAAAACGGCGCGAATATATATATATATATTATATATAATATTATATATATATATATATAATTTATATATATATATATATATGAGACTTAGGTACTTCATCCCCATTTTCATTTATTTTTACCAAATGAACGGATTGAAACACCTTTATTACCTTAAGGGGAGACTTTATCCTCGGACCCCTACTTTTTGAAGTCAAAATCAAAATTTCCACATTTTTTTTTTATCTAGATTATTAGAAAAATTCCTCCTGAACATCATGGTGTAATTATTTTTTAAAAATTCTAAATGGTTTTTTAGATATGAATTTTATTTAGGCAGAGGTGTCGAACTAAAAAATTTCAATTCCAGTCAAAATTGTAATTCCAGGTTGGTTTATGTTAAAAAAAAAGTTTTATTTATAATTAGAGAAAATCTATTTTTTTTTTCATATTCTCAACCTCCCACCCGTTCTTCGGATTTTACTCAGTCAAATAAATGGAGTCGAAGCCGGAGCCGCAGCCGGAGCCGGAGCTGGTGCTGGTGCCGGTGCCGGTGCCGGATCCTGGGTATAAATTTTTTTCAAGAAATAACTTTTAAGATGAAAAATTTATTGCCAGAAAACGTACTGAACAATTTTCAAATATTGCAGAATCCTTAGTCGGATCCGGAACCGGATCCGGAGCGAAGTCGATGATATTTAGACGAGGTTTTGATTAATTTTTGTTAAATATTACGAAGTTGATGTAAAAAATTCGGTACGTTAGCATTATATTCGTTGTCAGTATGATGATTAGACAGGGTTATGCTAAATTTTTGTTAAATATTACGATGTTAATGTAAAATTAACATTGATATGTTAGAAATATGCTTGAAAAAAGTGGGAATAGGTTACGTTTTGTAAGAAGTGTTAGGTACTTTTGTTTTAGTTTTTAATGTTTTAACTTTTAGTTTGTTAATGTTTGTTTTAAGTTTTTAATGTTTTAACTTTTAGTTTGTTAATGTTAGTAGTTTATTCGTACGTATGGTGTGTTAGGTTAGTCGTTGTACATTATTTTCTTAGTTCAGGTTATGTTATGTTAGCTTTATTAATGTAAAAACTTTGTTAATCAGCATATATTTTTTTTTTTTTCGGGGATGGTGGAGGTTAGCTATATAAAAAACTTTTTTTTGTGTTATGTTTAGCCGAAATGATACTCGAAACTTGAATCAATATTTCAATAGATCAATAGATCAAAAGGTCATGGTGGAGGGGTGGGGAGGGGTGGGGAGGGGTTGATGGTGTGATTTACTGATTTACTGATTTACTGATTTACTGCTTTAAAATCAATAAACTATTACAATTTACTATGATATTTTATTCAAAGAACTTATTTTTATGTTATGTTTGGATATAACTTTGTTATGTTTACAGTTATTCGTTGGTCTGTATTGATAATTAGACAAGGTTATGATAAATTTTTGTTAAATATTACTGTTGTCAATGTAAAATTAACGTTAATTTGTTAGAGATATGCTCTGGAAAAAGTATAATAGGTTACGTTTTTGTACGCAATGCTATTTACTTTACTGGTGTTAAGTTGTGGAACTTTGTTAATGTTAACTGTTTATTTAGTGCGTAAGTTGTGTTAAGTTTGTCGTTGCACATTATTTTTTTAGTTCATATGATGCTATGTTTAGCTTTATTAATGTGAAAGCATTGTTATGTTTAGCATATATTCGCTAGTTAGTATATAAAGAACTCATTTTGTGCTATGTTTATTTGAAATGATACTCGAAATGCGAGGTAAATCAATAGTGTTAATGTAAAATTACATTGAATATGTTAGAGTATGCCTTGAAAAAGTGTGGAATAGGTTACGTTTTGATACGGCTGTGTTAGTACTTTACTTTGTTAAGTATGGAACTTTGTTAATGTTAGTAGTTATTCGTTGGGTCTGTATGATAATTAGACAAGGTTATGATAAAATTTTAGTTAAATATTACTGTCGTCAATGTAAAATTAACGTAATTTGTTAGAGATATGCTTGGAAAAATTATGAATAGGTTACGTTTTTGTATGCAATGCTATTTACTTTACTGGTGTTAAGTAGTATGGAACTGTAGAATGTTAACTTTATTTAGTGCGTTAAGTTGTGTTCAAGTTTGTCGTTGCTACTTTATTTTCTTTACGTTCATATGCATGGCTAATATATAATGAGCTTTTTAATGGAAACATTGTTATGTTACATTATATTCGCTGTTTAGGATATAAGAACTCATTTTTTTGCTATGTTATCCGAAATGAACTCGAAAGCGGCACGTAAATTCAAGTAGTGTTAATGTAAATTAACTTGATACTGTTAGAGATATGCTTGAAAAAGTAGGAATAGGTTACGTTTTTGTACGCTGTGCTGGTACTTTTATGTTGTTAAGTATGGAACTTTGTTAATGTTAGTATTTTATTCGGCGTAAGCGTGTGTTAGGTTTGTCGTTGTACGTCATATTCTTAGTTCTGGAAATGCTATGTTAGCTTTATTAATCT
>JABUQX010119261.1:72500-80903 GCA_015478945.1 Trachelipus rathkii | reverse complement strand
CAGCACAATAGATATATATACATGGTTTTATTTCTGAGACACATGGATATTCTCCGTTTATCCAAGCCAGGACATGAGGCGACCGAATATCTAGGAAAACTAATATTATATATTATATATTTGATCAGGGGGCGTAGCATAAAATTACAGCCCCCCTTACCTTGAAAAAAATCACTAAAGCGTAGTATAGACCCACTGTTGCTTAAAACAACGCAACAATAATCATATTCATTTGAAAGAGCCTCATAGGGGGTTATAGTTATGCAGAATAAGCTTTACTTGAAAGCAGCAGAGCATTATATATAATTGTTTTAGATAATATATTTATATATATACTATATAATATATATATATTATATTATATATATATATATATATTAATATATACTTATTAAATATTATATATATATATATATATATATTAATATATATATATTATATATATATATCTATTAATTATATATTATACTATATTATAATATATATATTATGTTTGAAAAATTAATTTAAAAGTTAAATATTAAGTGTGTCACTTCTCCTTAATATAAAAATAATATACACACCGAAAGCCTCGGGTAATGTAACAATGTAATTACTGAAAGCCTCGATGAATTATATAAAATAGAATCTATGTTTTTCTTGTATTTGCAGGATATACATGTATAGGCCTGGAGATTCTCAAATAATATCACACAACATTAAAATTATGATCAGGCAGAGAAGGTATAGCCTTCCTGCAAACAAGTTTTATTAGAAAAATATTGCAAACAATATTGAGGTTGCGAGGTTGCGCAAGTTTAACGTTATATATTATATATTATATTATATAATTATTATATATTATATATATTTATTATATATATATTATATTATAATATTTATATATAGTATATATAATATTATATATATATATATAGTTATAATATATAAATTTTGGTCACCATAGAAATAATGATAAAACCACCTAATCATTCTCACTGTATAAAGAAATGACTTAAAAATAGGACCTCAAATGACCTACACCTAATAGATTATCTTGATAAATAATAACAACTATATAATTACATAAGCGTTAAAGTATATATAAAGGTGCTAATGGCATTCTCTCTATTTAATGAGAGAATCCTCGGTAGCAATGATGCCATGTCAGTAATTACTGTATCTTTCTTCTTCCATCTATTTTACCTATCGTCTTGTGTAGAAGATCTTTTGCGATAACGAGGCTTAGGCTGCAACATAGGCTCTTAGGTATTCTGTGGAAGAATGGTGTATAGTTTATTAACACACTAATAGTATATACTCGAGTCCTTGTTGTGAGGAAACGAGGAAATGTAGAGAAAAATTAAACGAGTGACTTTATGTTAATTGAGAAAATAGTGTGTTAGTAAGCAGAAAAAATCACGGTATAACGATAACTGACTAGTACATAGCGTTTATCAACCTTTAGTCTCGCACTTTAATATATATTACGACGTAATAGCACTAAAACGCATAGCCTAAGTATAGTAAACTATATATGAGAACTAGCAAATATATATTACACCATTATATAATATATATATAATATATATATTAATATATATATTTAATATTATATATTATAATAATTATAATATAATATATATTATATATATATAGTAATAAGTATATATATATAAATATATATATATATATGTATAATATATATTACACCATATTTTTTTCAATCAAAATGATAAATATACCTTGTAAATATACTATACATTATAATTATAATAATATTAATATATATATCATTTAATTATGATATATATATATAAATTATAATATATAATTTATATTTAATATTAATATAGTATATAATATATAATATATCATATATAATAATTAATATATATATATATATATATTATATATATATATATATATTAATTCATACATAATATATTTACATTATAATATTAAACATATCTCTTCATATTCTTTTACTTAATTCCTACTACAAAGATCTTTGTCTCTTCAAGGCTAGGTGAATCAAGGTCAGACTATATCACAGCACCTAGAGTGTAATAATAATATAGAGTATTAGAATATTATGATAATAATATGACAATATCGAAAGAAACGCTAGTAACACTTACCGATTATGAGACACTTCCTCTCTGTACTATTAATTAGATGTATCTCTCGTGCGAAGCACGTACACAGAACATTCGCAATACCACCTAGCATCTTCCATTGAGAGCCGCTACTCGCGGAGCTAAGAGAGGTCGACGACCGGGCTTACCCGTTGAGATAACCTCATAGGCCTAGACCATCAAACAAAGCCACCCAGTATCATGGTGAAAGAGCTAGAACTCCTGGACGAGTCTGTCGAATACCTAAGACTAACTCACATATCTCAGAAATTATAATTTTTAAAGGCAACAGTCATTACACGTCTTCATCTCTAATCAAATAATAATAATAAACACTTCGTATTTTTTGAGCGATTTTTATCCAAAATATATACAGATGTCTAATGCATCAGTTACGAGAGCTCGGGAGTATCCCAATACAATAAATAATAATAATAATAATAATAATAACTTTCTCAATATCTGCTAGATAAAATTAAATCACATCCGAATATATAAATATAACATCTAAGCTTCTGACGCTGTTGGGGACACCTTCTCCACGGTGAGAAGATCTCAAAGGACTGCACAAGAAGCTTTTTAGTGTCTTGTGTATCTGCGGCTTTGATTATAAGCTCCGTTGGCTTGTACTTGACGACGCTGATGCAGAAGGAGTGCATTCGAGAAAGAATGGGGTACTCTAATATCCTCAACGGTAGTAATCTAGAAGCATCTTCCTCAAAAGGCTCACTTAATACTTACCACTCACTAGAGTCAACATGGATCACTAAGGCATAACCTTTCTCATCGATACATTCATATGAAGTTTATAATTTCAGCTATAAGTAATTTAACTCCCAAGACGATAAGTTCACTATGATTATAATAGAGACCTTAAAAAATGACCCACATAGACAGCATTGATATGACTAACATATGAATACCTACTCATCATTGATGAGCATACACTCGTAAGAATAGTCAACGCTGCAGACTAGTCCTGTATCGAGACACGGAGTACGCATTTAAAGTTTGCGCGTAGAAACATTGTAGCTGCATCAATCTTAAAATTAGTCCTACTTAATCACACACACTGATGAAAATCCAACGGAGTCACGTCTCTCAAACTTAGTCAAGCTGAGAACACGACAACCATGCTTATAAATAGTACCTAGCATCAGAGAATACGCTGCTGCAGTCTGAACGCAGGAATCTGGACACAATTACTATTGGAGACAACAGTCAGACACAGCTAAAGGACCCTGAGCTTCCTACTAGACTCGCACACCTCAACTTCTCTTACTTCTCCTTATCCTAGCGCTGTTTAGTTCAGAAACGGCTGTCAAGTCTGATTGAGCTAAACCCGCCAAATGTCTCTAACATACGCTGCTACACCAGTCTCACCGACTTCGAGCAACGATGAACATATCGCAAATTGAACTCAGCGACGAGTTAGATGACAGAAATATGAGAAAGAAATATGGTTGCTTGACGTTAACTTAGCATAGGAGGAGGAGAAGACGAGGTATATAGTGAACGAAGGAACCGGTCTTACGTGTAGAGAGTAAACACTGAGATAGAAATATATTGTAGAAGGAGTAGTGGTGGAGAAGGACGCGAAAAATAGGAGTGGAGGGTTGAATGATATGAGAAGTAATGTGAATATTATAATAAGAGGAACGAATACCCTAACTGAGGACTAATGATTACAAAATCCTTATAGAGTCATCAGTGCGTACAGCTCCTAAGACGAGAGGTAACCTAGGCTGAATGGATCAGTCAGAGGAGGAGACGATTGCGGATCGTGTGAATGACGTTGGATGTTTAGAGAGAAGCATTGTTTGACCGAATCACTTACCTTTGATAAGGAGACTAGAATAGGCGTAAGGCGTCAGGTAAGAGTTGACGATGAAGATAAGTTCTGTGCAAGAGGCCATGCCTTAGAGAATATGACGGGCTAAGGTACTGTTGCAAGAGATAGGTCCGATTTCCGGAAGTCGAGTGAAAGAACTAACATGTCTGTATGTTCAGGAAGTAGACGATCTTTAACGTTGAAAATGTGAGAAGCATTCACAGCTCTATAACACACGAGGATGAGACTGTAATATAAGCAGTGTCATACAGTTCACCTCACTAGCGCACGATCAGCAGAGAGAAAAATGATGAGAACAAAATTCTCTAGGCTATAGCGAGCGCAGTAATGTTGTGTATAACAATAGACTGACGTCTTCGCGAGCCATTGCAAGAAGATTTATGATTAGAGCAGATTCAACAGCGGAGGCCAACATCACAAAAAGAAGTAGCTCTTCACATCTCTCAATGAGCTTCAGTAATTCCTCCAGTCCTACCGAATGCCGCCCACAAACTCCACACGCTTATATGTTCGCGGATCGCTGATATTCAGGATTTTTGTAAGATATCTATGCAGATGCGCTAATTGCTAAGAAGATCAGAAAAACAACAGTCGAAGCAGACATCACTTCTGAGACAGAGTTGAATAGGTGCTAGTGTTACAAGAGCTTCTCCAGAGAGAAAGAAGTATCTCATAGAACGAAAGACGAAGACGTGCTGATCTATAGTTAGGTATTGTGGCAGGCGAGAATCTTCTAGCAGCGACTCTATTACTACCCGAAACATGCACGCCAGGTAGCAATTATACGTTTGAAATATATATCTCTCAGCACGGTTCATAGTAAAGACAAGATGAAATCGAGAGTTTTCTTCGCAGATAAGTTATTTTTGGATGACGTGGTAGGATTCAGTGCGTAAGAGAGCGGTTAGATCAAAGACATGCTACAGAGAGAATAAGGGTGCAGAAGGCGATCGATCATCTCAATATGTTGGTTACACCTATATCTCAGTAACTAAGACTCATCTACAATAAAAAGTTGTAAAATAAGTGATCTGAGACAGGTCAACAGAGACGTGTAAAACTAAAATTGCAATACCTTATCGAAACTTCGCGAGAAAGCGATAGAGATATTCAGAGAAGCGGAGCAGTCGCCAATAGCTCACATCAATCATTAATTCAATGTGTCACATAGGAAAAGCTGTGCGATAATTGAGCCGTTACTGTTAGAGCGCTCAAAGCAAGTACCCATACTTAGGGATAATCTGAGATATGAGAGTGGAGTAGAGAAAAAATGATAAAAGATTAGTGTAGGATGTTCTAGCAAGAAATATAAGATGGTATCAGAAAAGACGATGGCTATACATGTAGTAAATATTATATTATATACTTGCAGGCGGAATCATTTTCTACGATAGCCAGTGATAGCAGAAATTACCTACAGGAAGTCTATAGAAGAGAAGAATCATTCATGAAGAGATGGTTTCTTAGATGTTACCTAGAGTGGTAGTACCATTTTATTATATAATTATATTGAATAGCAACTAATAAGAGTAATACTAGAGATTATACATCTACAATGCGTGAGAGTGCGCATCCGCTGTGAGTTTTTATCTGTTCTCTACGAGATGTGGCATAAATGCGTTCGTAGGTGGAATTGTTGCAGAATACTAATTTAAATATTCAAAATAGATACGAGCTATCTCTGGCGAGTGCGTCTATTTCTAATTTTTGCCATTCAGCAAAAATTAGTGTATCAGTATTAAATAGATCAGTTAAAGGAACATGGTATTATGTGTGGTATTCCACGTCCCTGGCTATGGAAGGTAGCTGAAGCGTCGCACACTAGAAGAAGGTAAGCAGTAGGCCCGAGATATGTCGAGACGAGGGATGGCACGTCGATAGAATAATATCGTCAAGCATGAATTATTCTGCTAAGAGATTCTCTACCTTCGCCATCGAGTAAGAGAGAAGATACTCATGATGGTATGATGTTGTGATGCTGTTTAGACACTAATCAAATGGGATTATCCCCACACAGGCCTGTACAACTGCCGATAGTTAGGATGCAAGCCTGCAAGAGGGAGGGATCTTCGTGTTGGAGTCTTGAGAGTGGACCAATGGCAGATGTGCTGTTGGCAACGGAGCATCTTTTCTTTTCAAAAGCGGTCAAATTTCTCGCACTCGCGAGTCGCGAGGCATCTTCTGCGTTGTCTCATCTACTAATAATATATTACGTATGATAGTGAGCGACTCCGCTTATTTTACTTCCAGGCGGATGAAGCTTTAATGTGATGATAGGCGGAGGAGAGCAGGCGCATGAGGGTAAGATGCGACATATAAAGTTGAACATTCCAGAAACTGCCGAAGATCAAATGCTTTATCTGTGTCCGGAAGAGAAAAAGCTGTAGATGGCATAATAAGCCACCATAAAAATTCATTGTACTCAGAGGGACTGGTGCCTCTCGAGAAAACTGAGTGTGGTCATAAAATGATGAGAGAGTAAGGTCACGCCTAGAAGTAACTTATCGGGTTAAATATGATCTATATCATTGTTCATTCTTAAGTAGACGAACACACAGTATAATGTTTTTGATGGTCTCAGGTAAGTTATTAGACTATGCAATGAAGGATATAGTTCAACGAGGTAGGTATAAATATTCTCAAAATACGAAAGAGGTCAGATCATCGGATAGCACAGTTTCAAAATAAAAATAACACCATATTGACAAAAGGTTTAGTAATGCTGCGCTCATCAGAGTTTAAATGGCATTTTGAGGGTAACTCACAAATCAGATCAATATTAGAGTGAATTAGACAGCAATCTTAGTGAAAGTTCTTGGGTGTCCTGGATGATATCTTGTGCATGAGCTGACTGACCAAACCTACCTGGAGAAGATGGTCAGCAGCACGGAGAGTCGAGGTGAATAGAGGTGAAATATTAAACTGGGTATTTAAGAGGAATAAGGTAATTAAATCGGTATCATATGATATAAGTGACTGGACTAAGCAATGCTATAAGTAATTTCACGAGCAGTGAGTCACGCAATTATTATAGAGGGAGATGTTATTAGGATAGAGTTATAAAGAGGTGAAGCCGCAAATGCTCTTAGGTAAATGGATCTGCACGATTTCCCCAACTAAATAGCGTGTGCTCTAACTCGGCGTTGGCTACTTGGAGCTTCTCCGGAAGCCAGACGGCGTGGCGTGAGCGAAGGTCGGAGTACTGTGGTCCTCGATGTAGTGGAAAACAGAATGTTTAATAGTGTGGAGTGGGGTGTGGTCTGAGAAGACCAGGGGAATGAATGAAGTGATAAAGTGAAAAGTCTTCTGCTGAGAAAGACAAGGGAGTAGAAGATAGAGGTTATGAAGTAGAATGCAAACTAACAGAAATGTTAATCACTAAGCAGTAAGGGAGAATATGAGAAGAGCACTTAGAAGAATAGAAAGGGTATGATTGGTGGTTAAGTACCTTATATCTATAATTATAGTCCTACTATAGCGTATTTGTTTAACTTCTAATGAATAACCAAAGAAGGTGAAAGTTAGGTGAGAGAAGTTACCTCTATCATTAGTAATATATATATATAAAACGGATTGATCTTAGGATGTCTATCAGTCAGTGACGAGAAATAATAACATAATCTTAGAGAGACTCTCAATTGAGTATCTAGATAAATATATAAGTGCAGGAGCCTCTCACCAAAAATGGCTTTTGTTCTTAGGAAGGAGCCATTAAACGCATGGAGCTGCGCGTATGTGGCAAGGCGTGCGTTGCGGAAGTGTGGCTCTAATAGAAAGCAGATTATCAACTTCTGGAACCGGTAAAACAATTAGGTAATGTGCTTAGTGGATTACTCGCCGCTATTCACTACTATAAGTGGATGAAGTAGCTTGTAGTATGACTCACTCTTCGGGATTAATAACTCACTAAGTTAAGACTCAGAGCACCTCCTAAATACTGGCCTGGACGTAATTTTCACTTTGTAATATAGTAGAATAGGAGGAGTACACATGATTATTGCCGGGCTGTGTAGCTACGCAAAGAGTAACGGTGGTAAGTATAGCAGTTATAACTTACAGTGTACTATGAGTCTGTTACCTTATCTGGTTAGAAGAAAGATACTCCGCGGGAAGGCAGGAAAGGCAATATGTTGGAGAAGAGGAGAGAGACGCTGTGGAGATGTAGGGGAAGCGGTAAAAGGGTAGAATGAAGACTACTCGGATAGAAGGATAAAGATTGAACGTAAAAAAACACATGAGTAAAAGAATCCCTCGTGAAAGGCAAGCCAGATAGAAAAAATGTGTATGGTGCAGAAACCTATAGAAGAACTGCATCGATGACATGGACAACTAAGCACAAACTTCCTACTGTATAAGAGGGAGTTCATTATGAAGTAAGACCTAAAGGTATAGAGAAGAATAATATCGTGTCGGTCGGGTTGGTGGAGTCGCGAA